>WAAB01021179.1:0-28902 GCA_013389865.1 Piaya cayana
AGAGAGTGTCTTGGCAATGACATAAGCCAATTCCGTCAGGACTCCGGAATGCATCTCATCAGTTCCCATAGGCTTATTTTTGTCCAGGTTCCTCAGGTGGTCACAAACCTGATCCTCACCTTTGATCCCTATCTTGTTGTCCGTTGACCCAGGAGGGGTGAGGAGAGCAGTTGTCAGTGAAGACAAAGGCAGAAATTTGTTGAGTACTTCAACCTTTTCCTCATCTGTTGATACAAGGTCACCATTTCCAACCATCAATGGTAGTACATTCTCTTTGACCTTCCTCTTTTGATCGATGTACCTGGAGAAGCCCTATGGCTCCTGGGAGGCAGCAGACTTCCCTGTGAGCAGGGTCTCCTGGACATATTAGACCATCTGTTCCCCTCAGCAGGGAGTCATCTCCAGCTATGACTCACCTTTTCCTCCTTGTGGAGGAGATCTGGATGGCTGCGTGATTTCCTGGAAGCTCAGTTTGGGCTGACACGTCCCTTCTGGCAGGTGAAGAGGATGCAACCTCCTACCCGGTGGACATCATGGCTGAGCTCCCCCCCACCAACTGAACTCACCTCCTGGGCATGGAGTTTGTGCCCTCCCTTCTTCTCCTGCCTTCACAAACTGCTCTCACAAACTGCTGAGCCCAACTTTCTGATGAGGCCCACCCTTATTTGCATGCTCCTGTTTGCACTGTTTGCACTGCGCTCCTCTGATTTTTTTAAATCCTCAACATTTTAATAAGCCAAAACACACTTAGAAATAATTATCATGCATCTACAGCAGTAAAATTCTTGATTTTCTGCAAAACTGAATGTTCATAGTATGTCAGACAAGGTATAAGGATTCAAATAGTTAAACAGGGAAAGGATGATGTTATAAAACTGTGTGAAGGGATGATACAACCAATTTTTAGGCTCTGAATTTGTATCCACTTAAAACATTCATTCTTCCTGGTTTTTGCATCACTCAGCAAAGTTCAAATATTTCTTGGGAAAAACTTCATAAACCTAAATGGTTATGAAATGAATGCATTAACAACATAACAAGCACAGATATATTTTCATATTATAAACACACACAATTTCCCAGACTCCAAACATTTTAGTCCCATGATATATAAACTCTGTTTGAGGCACTTTGAGTTAAAACAGTGGAAAAATAATGAAGTTCATAATGCGTAGCAATAGATTACTGCTGTCTAGGAAAAAAAAAGTTGTCTTCCATGGGCAATCATAAAAATGTTCTCTTTTACTGGGTAATGAAGAAACAAAAGTTGGGGTACTTAGAGTGAGTAGAGTGTGTGAAGTGAGGAATTCTGAAAAAGGATTCATTAAATAAGAGCATTAAAGAAAATCAAAATGTCCTAAAGTTGCCCTGGACCATTTTCTTCCTATTAAGTAGATGTTTATAAAAGGAAAACAATATCAGCATTGTATTTCTGGTAATGTACTCATACAGCAACCACCAATGAATTAATTTTGAAAAGAAAGATATCATAAAGGACTCTCAAGGACCTATAGAAGAAGGTCGTGTTTCACAAAGCATGATAGCTGAAGCTATTTCAGTAACATTTTTAGAAATGACTATGTGTGACTACGGTTATTCCAAGAAGACTGAGTTTATTTCAGTACCCACTCAAATTCTGAAGTAACTATATGTCATTTTTACTTATTTTAGATAGACAAAGGTTTGTCCTCTTCCACCTGCATAGCATTAGCTCAGGTTATGGATTAGAAATCCTCTTGCAAAAATTGGGTGATATTTTCAGAATTGGTTTTAGACATGGTGCTGGTAACATGCCATGGAGTCTTTCTCCTTATTTTTCCATCTTGTTTATATTCACTTAATGTTTAATTATATTCACTTAATTTTAAAGTTTATATTCAATTAATACATACACTCTATGTAATATAGTTATATACCTGATAGGACATATTTGTTAACATGTTTTAATATAATTATTTTGGTATTTTGCCAGGACCCAATCTCAAGGTATATTTTGCCAAATGTTGTCAACAATTGGGTTCCTTCTATCTGGTTCTAAGGAAACAGGGGCAATGGGATGTGAGAGAAGCTAGAAGCTCAGTGCTGTTTACCAGGCAACTGTCACAAAGAGCAACTACAGCAAAGAGGACTAATAAGACATAATGGCAATGGTAATGGTTGAGGCAAACATCCTAAAAATGAGAAGAAATGAAATCTAAAGGGCATACCAACTGCCAGTCATCTTAAGATTGGCACATTACAAATATCTGAACCTTTGAAGGTCAATTCGGAAACTGTGCTTTACAGATCCACTCTGTTGAGACTTCAGGCTACCAAAAGACAATCTTCAGCCAGATCACAGAGTTGCATGGGTGATGTTAAGTTCTTAAAAGAGTTGAGCACGTTGTGGCCTTGGTTGTGATGCAGTTTGAAACAATTGATTTATGGGTTTCAGACTAAATATTAGCATTACGTCTCCTTTCTTAAGAGAACAAACAACAAACAATACCAATGCAACTCTTATGTTACCAGGCTGGGGGGTAGAAGAGAAGAAGCAAGAAGCCAGCTAAGAAACGAGTATTTCCAAATACACAGCAGTAGAAAGAGAGAGTTGAAAACAGAGTTTTTTCTCAGGATTCAATTACTAAGATATACAAATAAGAGTATAATCTTCTCCTAAGTCATTTCCTTGAACATTAAGGAGCCTGGAAATCATGATTGATTTGTCTCGTTGTTAGTTTTGTTCCTTTTTTTCATCAAGAAGAGAATGAGTGTGAGACAGTTTCTGAGCAGAATTAGTAAGTTAAATTCTAAATAAAGCATTCAAATCAGATTGTTAGGATTTAGGCAAGAAATCAATATTGAGACAATTACTTTCTTACACAGCAGCTACTGAAAATTCACATAACGTATCTGTTGTCATGCCAAACACCTGAGTTAATAATTCCTAGAAGCCAACTATGCAGTTGTTATGAAAGAATAATAGGAATTATACAAGTTAGCCTGCATCTATTGAATGTGCAGAAGTGGTGTAAAAATGGCAGAGGAAGTAGGATACTTTTGCTTAGCAGCTGCATTGCAACACTGCAGTGTGAAGGTGAGAAGCAGTTTCTCATACATACACAACTGTGAAGACTTGGTTTAGTGAAACTTCTCATCATATTAATCTATTTACATAATACAATGTAAAAAAAATCTATCATGCTTATGTCAGTGGCTGGACTATAACAGTTAAACATTGCAAATTTTCTTTTACTTAATACATGAAGAGATGTGTCTATGCTATCAATTGTGTAGCCATTGGCAATTTTTAATGTTGTTTTTTAAACAGTATTGAGATATGTTGAATAGGTATGAAATTTTGTTTTGCTTCATACTTTTCTTTAATCCTCTACTGCAACAAACTCATCTTATTCACCTCAATACAAAAGAAGTCTTCTTTAATCCAGTACAGCACATTATAAATTAAAAGAAACTGTTAGAATCCTTATTTACTTGTTGGCATAGGTAAACGCAATTGAAAACTTGCATAAATAGAGACTAAAGTACTACTACGACAGAAATTAATTCTATCCTCAATCTATAGTGTTTTTACAGGGGTTGAGTGGAAAGGTTGATAATTATGACTGTTGTAAATTTATATGCAAAAGAAGGTTAATATTTAGATAAGTCAAGTAACCCAAAGCGAATTAACTGATTATGTATTTAGAACTGACTGTTTGTGCAGAGCACAAACACAAAAATTCCTATGTGGCTTAAGCTAAAATAAAAATGTTTCCCATTTGATCTTGGCGTTTTTGAAACACTGCGACTCAGTTCTAGCCTCATTCAGTGGAAAGCTATCATGTCATTTCCCCTCTGTTACCCCACAGTAGTAACATCATTACAGTTTGTTTTTAGGGTAAGCGGCTGATTTAGGGAAACTCATGCGAAAAGAGCTGTCTTGCAACTTGCAAATCAGGTTTGTCAGCTAGTAGCAGACAAGTAACTATTATTAGCTGTTACAGCAGGCAAGATATAAATGTCATTTTTTCTGAAAGGAGAAGTTAAACTTTTCAGTTTCACTAAAGAATATTTCTGTCATAGTTTGAAATGGTGCTATATGTAGAAGCTACCAGTGTACCATCTGTCATAGCAAGTGATATTTTGGGGCCACATTGAAACCTAGCTGATGACTAGTTCACTACTTTGATTAAAATACTTTCTGTGAATTAAATTTATACATGCACTTAGGGCCTAAATTGACCTTACTCACTGGAAGGTCAGCACCGCTGGAGAAAATGCAGTAACATACCAAATCATGTAGAAAATTTTTTTCATGGCAATTAATGGGGAAACTAAACCTGGACATGCTTCTAACCCTTGAATTCTACTGGTACATAAGGTCATTCTGCTACTGTTCTTGCAAGTAAAGGAAATCAAATGGGGACAATATTTAGTCCAGTATTTTTAGACTATCTTTTAGAGCGAGATGATGTAATTTTCCTGAACTGGTATAAACTGTTAAATTTATTCATCTTTTCAGTGCTGATAATTCCAACTTTTGACACTAATTTAGTCTTTAAAAATATTTCTTATGCTTTTTAGATGTGAGACTTTGCAAATATGAAGACATTGAAGATTATTGTTCTGAATCATAGTTAGAGACATTATGTGTATGATTTTGCCAACATGTGCTACAAACATGATATATAGCTTTGATATCCTGATTTACTGTGGGAAAATGAAGGACACAAAGCCTATGCTTCCTACAGCCTGGGGAAACCATTTTATGCAGTTTAAAATCTGCAGAGGCTGGTGAACCGACTAAAAAATGGTCAACCCATATCTGAGGCAAAGCAGAGAAAGATGGCAACATGCCTTAGAGAAACAAAACATTTCCTTTTGCCTGTGCCATGTGCAGGTGATGTGTGATAATTGCAGAGAGATTACTTCTTGATACGCTTTTCTATGGTGTCTTGTTTTCACCCTCAAATAAATCCCACTGAATTTTCAGAAAGCTAGCTGATCTCAGATAAATGCTGTCATCATTCTTATGAGAACCATCAGGCAACTGCCAACGTTGTATTAAGTATCATAAGGTCCAGTGGCAGGATGAGGGGACCATGGCTGTAAATTCAAGCCTGGAGGCAGTGGACTGTACTTTCTCACCTCAAAGATACTCAGATTTGCACATCTGAGTCCTTAGCAGAATGCATATGGGGATCTTGTGAGTGTCAAAGCTGTAGTAAATGAACATCATAGGAACTAGGAAGGTGGCTAAAGTAATTAAAAATCTATTCAATTTATAAAATAGTCTACTGGCTATTAAATCTTGAAACAAGACTTTCAGGTTCAAAGTAGGAGCACCATAGTTGTTTTGCATATTCTGTATGATACTGGTTTAGGAATACACAGTGGCAAACAATTTTTTTTAATGTGAAGTCATATTCTTCAGTGCTTACATATCAAATTGTATTTTCACCTTCCTTAAGCTTATTTCATGCTTATTTCAACAGCACAGCTGAAAATAACTATGAATCTTGAAGCTATAATATCACCTTAAAAAAATACAGTATTTCACCTGTGTAAAGTGAGGGAAGAAAATTCAAAAACCTATCCACAGTTTGAAGATCAGCTGTTTCCTAGCAACTCTGCTGAGGATCATGGGATTTCACTCAGACATAGACCAGTAGGCAGCTGGCTGGTGATGGGCACAAGGGACATCTTCCCATGCTCCACAACACCATTATAAAAAAAACCTGATTCCAAAAGCACCTTTCACAGGTCCAATAAAAGGATTTATTTTTATTTTTCATAAGTTACAGTTGGTAGCTGCCCGGACTTTGAAGGATTTGCCTTTCCACACCATCCTGGCAGTTACACAACATGCCTACAAACTCATTTAAATTATATTTGTTCCATTTAAGTTTTCCCTTTTGGCTTCCACTATGGTGCTGTACTGCATTTGTTATTGGGCACGTAACCAAACTCCTCCCAAAAGTACAGCTGATCTAAAAGGAATAAACATTTTAGACTATAGTCAAACAAATTCAAATATTAGGCAGTCCTGTTCCTAGCATTGGCCTAAACCCATGCCTCAAAACCCATCACACTACAGCAGCTGTCTGCTCACAATTCCACATCTTAGTATCAGCTTCTTCAGAATCCTAAACAGACTTCCTCTGTAAATGCAGATTATGTAATTCCACCACTGGTTTGAAAATCACAGCAGGCTATATATGATGTCCTTTCTTTGCAACATTTTACCAACAGATTTACTGCCCAGTAATGTCCCACTTCTCAATGGAAGTTTGTCATTTTCTTCAGGAAAAGCATGGGCAAGAGTGACTTCTTATTGGCTTATTTACAATTTGACAAGATGCTTAAATTAAACTAGAATTTTTTTTTAATGGGAGTGGGAGGGAGAGGGAGGTTTTTGACAAGTCTTGAAATTCTTTATCCTCTCTCTTTTTTCCAAGCTGCTGTAGAAATAAAGGAGGAAATTTTAGCTTAAGCTTTTGTGAGAAAGAAAAAAAAAACACCAAACCACTAGCGGAGTCTTTCCTCCTCCCATCCAGTTCCAGGTAGGTTTTTGACCCCATAGTACAATACATAACTGGATTTTTACTTTATATACACTGAAGCCACAGTTTCAGCTTGAACCTTCCATAAGCTTATCCCAAACCTTTCGGTTTGAAAATCTTGGCAAATTTGGGCCAAGCTTCAGCTCCCTTTATGAAAGTTTCTAATACATTTACCTGTGTCCCTGTGGAAAACGTGATGTAGAAACAGTACTTTATGTAACAGCAACATGATGAAGCTAGGTGTCATATCTAACTGAGGTCCTTTAATACTCTTTTTCACAGATGTAAGGCATTAGAAGCATGGTTAGGTCTGCTTTCAAGTTTTTTTTTCTTTTTCCTCTTCTCTTCCAATCTTCATGGCTCTATAATCAATTGAGAAGCTGGGAAGATGGCTTATGAACTGACAGATAAGGGTATCCATACAGAGGAAAAAAATATCAATGTACATACATTAAGAAATTCTCGGTTTTGTAAAAAAATGCTGTCTATTGATGGTTAAGTCAGAAATTGTATCAATATAAAACAAGGGGGGAAAAGCAATTTATATTCTTTTTTATGAAATGTTTTATGAAAATGTGTAAAGGAATTTGCAACAAATGAATTCTTTTTTAAGAGAAATTAGTAATATATTTCAGATCCAGTCAAAATGCTCATTAGCACAGTAGAAAAAGGGGACAGAATTTTGTTTACCCTAATCTATTTTACCTTACATAAATGTCAGTAGTACTAACCAAAAATAGAGACAGGCAGCAGATCTTCAGCAGATTCAAGAAAAGTCTAATTTAACAAAAAATTATTTTTGTGTTATGGCACTTACTTCAGACTTGTGAGCTCAAGACTGAGTTCTCACATAACTTCTTCTGCTACATTTCTGAGCCCAGGTCTTCAACAAAATTTAGTCAGAAATCAACAGGGCTGATCACAGAATGGTTGAGTTTGGCAAGAATCTCTGGAAGTCATTTGATCCAACCTTCCTGCTCAAGCAAACTAGAGCTAATTTCAACTAAAGCCAGTTGCTCAGGACCATTCCAGCTGGCTTTTGAATATCTCCAGGGAAAGAGACTCCACAACTTCACTGGGCGACCTGTGCCAGTGCTCAGTCAGTACTGTCTCTGGGCACCACTGGAAAGATCCTGGCTTTCTGCGCCCTCCTCTCAGGTATTTACATACATTGTTGAGATCCCCCTAAGCCTTCACTCCTCCTTCTCAATCAAGTCTTTCCTCATATGGGAGATGCTCTAGTGACTTCATCACCTTCAGTGTCCTTTGTTGGACTTTCTCCAGCACGCCCATGTCTTTCTTGTATCAGGGAGCCCAGAGCTGGACTCAGTACTCTAAGTGTGGCTACAACAGTGCTGGGTAGAGGGGGAAAATAACCTCCCTTGACATGTGGGCAACTTTCACATTCCTTCTGACACAGCCAAGGATACCATTAACCACCTTTGCCACAAAAGCATATTGCTGGCTCTTGGCCTGATGGCTAATACTGTAGGTATTTGAATACTGGAGATATTTACTGTAGGTCCAATACTGTAGGCATTTAAAAGTTAGTAGACTGAATGTGTCAGTGGCTTACCTGTAAATGGAACACATTAAGGATACTTCCGGATTAGTTTTGCAGCTTCCTTGAAGTTTTCACCATGCTATATTTTAAATAGGTATACGGAGCACCTTACAGAAGCTAGCTTTACTTTTTTTCCAGATTTCTGAGTCAGCTCCAATTGAAATAATTCTCAGGTTTTGGCTGAATGTAGATACTTAACAATATTTAATAAAATAGGTGTCAGACTTCCATTGAAACCAATCTAGGTACACTTTTATTTCAATAGTGTAATCAAAACTTCATTACCAGTTTATGGCAGTCAAATTATCTGCAGTTTGAAGGAAAGCCAGTTTTCACAATATAACTGATAGGATCAAGATCAAAGAAAAATCAAGAGTCTTTTCCTCACTAAGCTGGTGTATTAAGCGTTCCTATGTCCTGTTCTAGCAGCAATGCAACTACTCCTCAGATAGGCTGATGCTTACATTACTATTAGCTGTGCTACAGTTCTAATTACACACAGAGTATATTTGTAATAAAGTATTTTCCTTCTACTAAGCTGCAGAGTTATTACTCACTTGGTAGTAAACAGAACTGTGCTCACAGCTGGAACTGAAGATATTAGAGCCTTTTATTTTTTTTGTCTCTCTTCTCACCAGGTTTAGTTCCTCTCCTGTGGAGATCTTTTTCTTCTCTCAGATTGAATTTGGGTCATACTTACTCCTTTCCATTTCTAGTGCATTGAACTTAAGTCCTTAGTCTGTTTTCAGATTAGTCACTTTACCAAGGGTTTGTGTAGCCCTTTCATATAAGTTTGTATTCAATTTTACCTACTACTACTTTTTAGTCCATCTCTCACCTCATTTAGTTTCATTCCCTTTTGGTAATTTTCCATTTCCAAGTTTTGCTGGGGTACTTGTATATTGATTCCAGTGAATACAATTAATTTCTCTACTTTTCTTGCTCAGTCACAACTACTTGAGAGTAAACTAAAATTTGTAAGATTTGAAATTGCAGAGGGATGCATTATTCATTATCAATGAACTAGAATGGGGAAAAGAAATGAGTACTGTGGGCTGAATTATTAAAAGGAATAGTTCTGATCGGATGGATGGGTAGTAAAGGGGAAGAAATACAAGGAGTGGGATTAGGAGAAAGTTTAAACTGCATTACAAATACAAAATAAAAAGAGTAAATAAGAGAAAGGGAAGGCTTTGGGGGAGCAAAGAGTATTAAGGTGGTAAGAAAAAAACCCAAAATAGAACATAAAAAGAGAGAACAATGTAGGCTTCAGGGGAAGTATTTGGGAAAGAAAAAATGAAAAAAAGAGAACACTAAATAGATTCAGGTGAAAGAAAAGTAAAAATGTAATCAACACAAGATTAACGGAAAGTTATTAACATGAAAACAATTATGGGATTAGATTCTTCTTGTGTGGTTATGATGCAAATAGCCAAAAAGAGCATAACTGATAAATTTGTACCACCATGTTGATTTGAGTGCTGATATGACATCTGGTACTTTTTCAGTCACTATTATGGAGTATAGAGCTGAGGGGGCAGTACTCGATCGCCTGGTCATAATGGTTTCTACAAGAGTCGCTGTCAAGTAATCTTACTTCAATATTTTTCAAGAGACAGTCCTTGTTTTGTCTACACCTTTGTTAACTCAGGTGGAGATTATTGCAATGCTTTCACTTGGGGCACACCTTGAAACTACTTATAGTTTGTAGATGGAGTAGAACATCCTAGCCCACTTCTTTGGTAGCATTTCATGCAGGTAGTAGTTTGTTTTGACATTTTAAATGATTTTTTTTAACGGTTTGTGATTCATCTGGGACTGTCACCTAAGGTACTTCAGCTAAAAGCCTGTGATATAAATGAACAAGAGGCTGATGGCAAAGTGTTCTCAATGTGAAGTGTGATTTTGAGCCAAGCTTTGGGGTTTTTTTTCTGAGATCTCGCAACAACTGGATCTGATCATATTGGGAAATATTAAGAGTCCGATGAATCAATGGGGACAGGAGAGATCAGCTAAGCAGCAAGGATGAACTATTGGGACACTGGTAGTCAGTGGGGAAAGAAAGGAGAAGGGCAAAGGTAGAGGGGGTAGAACATGAGGGAGAATTAGCTGATAGTAGAATTTTAAAGGTGTGTTGACACGTGTTCTGTAGTGTGTCCTGTGCCATGCTAACAAGTAATATGCTATGAGTGCAATGTGGAGGAGTAGAACCATTTTATATATGATGAATTTGACCTTGACAGATTCTTTTTTGGGACAGTTTTGTACAAAGTTTTATATGAATTCTATGCAAACTAAAGNTTGCAGATGATCTTTCTTTTTTGGGACAGTTTTTTACAAAGTTTTATATGAATTCTATGCAAACTAAAGCAACATTATCTCTATCCTGGAAATAATATATTTCAATTAAGGCATGACGGGTCATATAGAAAAAAAAAATAGTATAGTATGTATTTCAGAGTTTGATTCCGACACANTGGGTCATATAGAAAAAAAATAGTATAGTATGTTGCTATTTCTGTTAGATTACTTTTCTAAACTTTGCATTTCCTTCTTGTCGAGAACTAGAAAACATTTCAGAGTTTGATTCCGACACATTGGCTATTACTCAGTTATTTATTTTTTCTCAGTGCTTAGAAGGTGGAAGGACTGACTGAAGATTTTTATTGTTTGGTTAGACCTTTGCACATGAGATGAGTGGGATTCTACATGCATGATAATAACATGTCAAGCAGTGGCTGTCAATGGAAGGAAGAAGTAAAGCTAGTCTAAGCTTAGGTGATCACCCCTATGACAGAGGAGCACTCAGAGAGGGATCTGACATGTTGTTGATGTCCCTGTGGAATGAAGGCAGAGAAATGTTCTTTGACAGTGGCAACCATGGGATTTCTCTGTTTGTCAGTGAATGGAAGGCACGGCTGACAGTCTCAGCCTGGAATACAGCAGCAAGAATGGAAGTAGCACTGCTGGGTAAATGAGCTATGGGGAAAAAAGTGCAGTCCACAGAGTGGAAAGATAATTTTTAGAGACTGAATTTAAAATAAAATATTACTGGTAAGCACCCTTTAAAATAAATAAATAAATGAATGAATAAAATGTGTGCCATATGCCCATTCTATTTTCAGAAAATCCAAATTAAATACAAACTTTCTCAGCTTTATTTGATTTAATCAAATATGACTGTTTAAGTAAATTTTCCATGTTTTGCAAACCTGTTAGAGATGCCAATGTGAAATATCCTCTACTGCTTATTTGTCCATTTCTTTATAACTGTTTGGTTCCAGCATCAACTGCCACATCAATACTTGTCAGAAGATAAATATTAGCTGCTGTAACTGTTATACCACCAGCAGGACTCAAATTGTTTGGTTTCTACAACCAAAGAAATGCATCCATTTAGACAAAGTAGGGTAACATTAAACATTTTAAATGAGCTAGATCAAGTATCAGAAATGTTTCAGGTAAAGAATTATTTAGGGCAGATTAATATGATGACACAAATGTCATCTTCCCTGGTGAGTCAAAATGTTAGGTAGAAACTGAGCTAATTCCAAAAGATTTAGAGATTCTTTGCTAGTTTTGAATAACTTTGATCCTCAGGGATGATGAGTTTAAGATGCTCATTTGGATGAGGCAGAGCTGATGTTGCGTTCCAAGTTATGTTATTTATCTGATTCATCTCAGTCCTTGGTCATCTATTTGGCAAACAATAAGAATACAAGAGTTATATCCTCAACTCTGAAAGTTCTTCCAAATTGTACTTAATCAAAAAGCAAGAGGCACCTAGGAAGTTAATACAATTAAAATCCATTATGTATTTATTAATTTTCCATCGTTTTACTTAAATTTATGAGCTGTCATTAACAATTCAATACATTAAGATACATAACAGAAAACCTATTGCCAGAAACAGGTTCTGCTTACAGTTCATGATATTTGCCAAAGTACATAATTGTTCTTTTAGCTAGAGTATGTGTGATTTTAGCTATTTTTACAATACTGACTTATTAGAAAAGCCTAGAAGAGGAGAAACAGTAGAGTTGACTTGTCCTGCATGGACAGCACCATGCCAACATAAAATGCTGTTATTACCGATACTACACAAACACATTTTTTCTCTTTCTATGAATGTGTATTCCCTAGAGAAAGGAAGTTTAAAAGGACATTAATGTACTGAAAAGGTGAAAAATAACATTTTAAGGAAATCTGATTTTCCTTAGTGCTTATTTCTTTTTTTCTTCTGTAACAAAAGAGTGTCGGAATTGACTATTTTACACTCATGGATACAAGCTCCCTTGTTGCTGCAGGAAGCTATGCCATGAAGACTAAATGCTGAAGTCTAAAAAATATTATTCTGTACTTATGCTAAGGAAAGTTTTCAGCTCATGTTTGGTCCATCAGGCTGTTAAATTTCTCTACACGTTGTTGCTGGCAGTTCCTAGAGTAAGGAAATACTAATTCTGGCTCTGAAATCATGAGTACATGTATTATCATGAAAGGATGTGGAAATGAGATACTGCATGCTTATCTCCAAGATTTGTTATCTCATTTGTGTCTCCAGTCTCCCAAACTAGTCATTAGTTTGTACAAATTAACTTAAATCACAATCCACATTTCTCTCTTTTAACCTTCTAATTTACAATTACTTTAAGTGCTAGTAGTAAACCTGGAAGCTTCAGAATACTAACCTGAAGAAATTATTAGCACAAGGGAGCATTATCTATATTTGATATGTACCTATAATTGAGGAGTTTAAGTCTAAAACACAGAAACATAATCAAATCTTTAGAGATAATTGTAAACTGGTGAAAATTCCTCTGACTCTAGAATAAATGATCCGCATAATTACCTTTCAAAAACATTTGGCAGAACAGCTAGGAATCCTTTTCCAACTAAATTCAGACTTTCATCTTTCATTGAGAGGCACCACAAAATGATGCATCAGGTAGTACAAAATTCATTGTGGTCTCTTGTAGAATTAACATATTTGTTAAGACCATCACTATGGATACCAGTTTTCTCTGCATGTCAGGTTGTTTTGTTCCAAACTAACTCCCATATAAGTATGTAACTGCTGACCATTTGCATGAAATCTGAGTTAAGTGACCTGCTCAGTACCATCAGAATATTAGCTTGTATTTGTGTTACTGTACTAAATCATGATAGCACTTTGCCTCTTCTGGTGCTTATTTCCTCATCCACCAAATATTTTCCTTACAACTAAAGGACAAAAGAAGTCAAGAAAAAGAAGTATACTTGAATTTATTACACTGCATATTGCTGAAAATAATATATCTAAAGTAACCAGTTAATATGAATTTCAACTTTCATTTAGATGCATAAAAACTAAAGTAACTCTTTTGTTAATACTAAGAAAGGAATGTAAAATAAGACAATGTACTTACATATGTATATAGATTATTATTTTATTATTCATAGTATTTTCCTTGTTATTATTGTTGTTTCATTAAAGCTGGTTTATTATTACTTACCAGTGCACAAATCTCTTCCTCTCATTTCCTTCTCCCCTTTCTCTGGCAGAGTCAGGGAAAGGGGAATTGGGCTTACAACTGCTTATGTTTATTTGCCAATAAAGATAGGCAGGGACTAAACCTTGACAAACAGCCCATAAAGAAACATTATTTTCAGACTGTGGACTCAATTTTTGGAACTCGTTCCCAGGTTGGATCAGTTTACGTCAACTATAACTTAACCCCTATGTATTTGTCAAGTTTATTGTTAATATTTCTACTTCTCCTAATAAAGTCCATTCGATTATTACTGTTTCCAAGAAAAATACCCTTGACATTTGAAAAACTTCATTGTTTAAAAAAAAATAATCTCCAGAGCACTGAAGTAAAGGTCTTTGCTTGTGACTGTCACCTTAGCCAATCAGATTCTATGAATTAGTGTAGTGACTGAAAAATATGATTGACAAAGCAAGCTGGTTTTTTTTGCTGTTGTTTTTTCCACTTTATACGGAAATCTACTGTATGCAGGTGGACTTTCCTTTTCAGTATTCTTTCCTGTCAGATGAATTGAGTTACCAGGATAAAGGTTGAACTCTAGCCTCTGAAATTTGCTACTAAGACCAGATTAGATTCAAAGGAGAAAAGATGAAATACCTGTTGTAACTGCATAGCGTTAAACAGTAGACAGAGAAAGCATGAAGAGAAGATGTAAGAAACATCAATAGCTGAGGGGTAGGGGGCTGGGAGGGGAGGACTTCCACTTACAAGCATCCTCATACATTTTATCAAGTGCACATTCAAGTAACCTTGCCTTGCAATGATGAAACACCATTCCCGTATCTGTCAGTGATGTGGAAAGTGGTCTATGGTAGAAGAGGAAAAATTCCAAAGCAATGACAAAGTGCTTCAGACTAGTGGGGAAAAAGTGTTTCCAGCAAATATGTTAGAAGATTGATACATTTCTCAACAATGCCCTGCATGGCCACCTGGCCCTAAAGTTAAAGAATGCCAATTGATATGCTGAATAGCCTCTCTGCCTCCAAAAATTCAATGGCTGCTTCATACCCAAAATGCTTTCTGTAAGAGATTAATTTAGCAATTCAGTTACAAAAGGAAAGAAGGAAAACATGGGAAACCATTCTGTCATTGTAAGAAAGTACAGCAAAGCAATCCAAAGACCAAAGTATTTCACCATATAGCAAGCTGATGTTCTGTGAAAATGGAACAGTTATTGCATAAGAATTGTTTGCTTTTTTGGTTTTTTTTTCATATGACTGTAGATTCTTGTGTTTCTGGAGTACTGTAAATGCAGTGAAGCTAAGGAGTCAAGATTTCTACAGTGCCCCTGTACTCAATGAGATTCCCTTACTCTACACAGAGTTACATCTAAAGATGTGCTCCATTCTTTTCGTCATTCCCTGTATAAAAGGAGAGAAAAGCACTTCAGTTTAAGATTGCTTGGCAAAGTACAAAAATCTGATTTTTAGAGACAAACAGGTGAAAAGATGATTCCCCAACAAAAAAGCATTTTTTTTTCCCTGCGAGGGTCTCATTTAAATGTCCAGGGATTAAGAACACACAGTGCTTTTGTATTCTTTTGCAGGGTACAGCAGATGTAGGGCCTGAGGACATAGAATCTATGATTCTATGATTCTATGTGTTTTGCTGACTGACTCCATATTCTGTTTAATGCTTCATTTGCCCATGACTACTTATTCTGAATTCCAAGAGCCTTTCCTCCACAGTAGAAAGAATGGCATGACTTCCCTTCCCTTCCCTTCCCTTCCCTTCCCTTCCCTTCCCTTCCCTTCCCTTCCCTTCCCTTCCCTTCCCTTCCCTTCCCTTCCCTTCCCTTCCCTTCCCTTCCCTTCCCTGCATTCAGCTTTGCCAAAGGATGCAGGCACTAGAGAGAAAAAAAAGATAAGTTAACTGCAGTTGCTGTGACAGCAAATACAGGTTTCAGTCAAAGAGGATAAGTGGATTTAATAATTTTGAAAGTGTTTCATGAGTGCTCTTGTATCTAGTATATCAGGGAAGTTGACAAATCCCTAAGCTGTGTACTCTGTGATTCCACAATTAGGCACTGAAAATTCAGCTAGCATTTAAGGCAAGTGGTTATTTGAACACAGCAAGTGGTTGCTATTGTATACAGCAGCAGAAGTGGCTAACAGAAATTAAAAGAGTGGAGGCAAGCAGGAGAAGATAGTCAGTTGGGGGAAAAAAAATGCATTTTCCTCTTCTTAGGGAGGAAAAAAATCAAGAATCATTGCAATTGCAACTTATTTTCATCTCTTTAATCTCAGTTGTTAACAAGGAGACTCCAGCCAGAAACCTAACTCTGCCAAGACTAGCATTACATCATGTCCTTAAACACCATGCCTGCACATCTTTTATATCCCCAGGCTCAATCACTTCCCTGGGCAGTCTGCTACAAAGCCTGATAAACCTTCCAGTAAGAAATTCTTCCTAATATGGAATCTAAACCTCCCCTGGTACAACTTGAGGCTGCTTCCTCTTGTTTTATTTCTTGTTACTTGGGAGAAAAGACAGACCTCAGTGTCCTGGAGACAGGAATGTAGTTAGGGGCTCAGAACTGAACACAGGATTTGAGGTGCAGCTCCACCAGTGTCAAGTAACTATAACAACTGTGTGAACAAATGATGGATTCAGTGAGTGACTTAAAATCATAGAATCTTAGAAACACCAGCTTGGGAGAGACCCACCGGATCACTGAGTCCAACCACTCCCACCAATCTCTAAACCATGCCCCTCAGTACCTCATCCACCCGCACCTTAAACACCTCCATGCTGCTCTATACCATGTATTGTGTTAGTTAATGGCTACTGAAGCAATGAAAATGTTGTACAAGAATTCCTGTATGGAGTTGTAAAATACAGTCTATAATGGCAAAATATTTTTTTCTTATTATCAAAGAGAGATCTAAAGAAGTTACAGGGTAAGATTGGCTTGCTTATAGTAACAGTTATCTCATAGAAAAATTGGATCAATGTCAAATATCAAATCAAATTCAGATATTTGCATTGTTCCATTTAAAGTATCCTCAAACACAGCTAGAGCAAAGTCCTTATTTCCAGTTTACCCAAAATGTTATAAAAAATTATTTAATTATGGGAGCAAATTTTCACCCAAACTTTTTGCAAAAGAAACAGATGCTGGGGTTTTCATCAGTCCAGGGATAATAATCTCCAAATGTGGACATGAGAATTTCAAGCTAGTTTTGTTGAAAAATTAAGATAGAACTAATGGGATAAACTGCACCTGTTAATTTTGTGAGTTTCCTCTGAAAGACCTCTCTTGCAGTTCTTAAAGAACCTGGTCTCCTGCTTGCTACCTCTAGGAGTAGAGGTATTGTCTTAAGCAGTCTCCTGTCATCTGTCCTCAAGAGAGAGAAAAATATTTTTTCTGGAAAAAATACAGTAACATAAGATTAAGATTTTCTTCCTCCCTTTCACAAAATGGAGAACAGACTGGGAAGAATCTAAATAATAGTAATAAGCCCCAAACCCCAACATTTGCTGCTTTCTTTAGTTTCACAAAAAAATATCCACAACTTCTCCTACACCCACTTCCCCTAAGCAATAATTGAAATCGTATACTTTGTACTTCTTGAAGAAGAACCACACTGCTTGGGAAGTCCATAACCTCTTTTTGTCTCATTTTTCCAGTTTCTATTGCCTGTCATAAATTACTTCAGAAAACAAGCCTGACAATTTTTTTTTTCTTTCTCTGAATGCCTCAGCTAAGTTATCTACTTTTCTTTCTTTTTTTCCTACTCTTCAACTTTGTAAATGAGAGTATGTGGTCCTAGATCATCACTGGAAAACAAAGGTACAGGGTTTACAGATACACTGATGTACTTCCTTAATTCTACCCATCAGAGTATAACCTGATGCTAAAACAAATGGATGCAAAAAACCCCAGCCAAAACAAAATAACGAACGTTCTTGTAAGTAGCGTGAGAACCAACATAAATCTGTGTTTTCTGTCTAAAATAATCCACCTGTATTTATCCTTCAACCCAGTTCTCTCTGACTAAGTTTCAATTTCCAAACCCAGCAAAGCACAATTTTCTTTGATGCTACTAGAACTTGTTCGGTCCATCACAGACTCATAATATGTATATATAAACTATATTCAGTCTTGATAGCAGACAAACTGAAAGAGATAATTTTGCTGTGTATTGATCCTTACAAGATTTTATGCAAAATTTGTTCTCACTTTCTAATGCTATAAGTAACTCAGCTATCAGCAAAGATCTCTTATTAACAAGGGCAAAGCTTTTGATAGAGTGGGAGTTCATATGAGCTTAAAGATAACAGGTTAGCTAGTAGTAGCTCCCTGGCACTGGGTCATGTACCCACGCTGAGCTGTGGTTTGCTCAACGCAAACAGAGGAAATGGAACAGTTGCAACACAGCACAGGAGCCAGGAGTGTCCATTAATCTTGCTGGAAAACAGAAAGAGAGGATAAAACTGACAATTACAAGAAGAACTCAGACCACATCTAGATAGAAAAAAAACCCAGAAGAAATAAAACAAAAAACAATTATTAGAATAAGACTTAAAATTTAGGTGTTTGGAAATGAGTTAAACAGATGCTAGAAATAGATTGGAAATAGTATCATTGGTGATTTCATTCTGAAGCTGACTTTGGTGGTGTTTTCATAAATGAGGTTGGCACTGAAAAATTTTTATTGACACACCACTAAGAAGTAATGTTAGAACTCAGTGTATTAGAAGAAGATGATAACTGCAAGGACTAGAATGATAGGAAATGGTGTAGTTAAGTGGGAAGATAATCAGTTAAGAATGATGGTGAAAAAGAAGGGTTTGAAAATTATTTTTCAGAAAACCACAAGCCACCAGTGACACAGTTATGAAAAAAATATGAGAAACCTAGAGATTTTTAATGAATTACTACACAAAATTCTGATTAAGTGTGCTTGAAAAGATATTTTTCATCTATAATAAGGTGCAATAAAAGAGTTTTGAGTGTAATAAAAAGAAACCGTAGTAAGGAACCTGCAAGTCTAGCACATCTTCATTAGCTCAGAAAAATACAAACTGTCAGGATAAAACTATTCACTTCATAAGTATTAAATGTAAGAACACAAGAAAACTGCTAAAAAGGAATATTCACAGGAATGAGCTGTCTATATTTTTAAGTAGACTTATACAGAAAGATCTACAATTATAAGACAAATGAAACCCTAAGGCCATGCTTTCAGTAGCATAGGAGAGGTGGGAAATTCCAACATGCTAAAAATGTGAATGTTGAATTTGAGAATACATTACAAGATACAGTGGTCATGAGGACAGTTTCCAGACCTGTGTCAGGACAATGAATTCTGTAGGGTCATTTTAAAAGTTCCGGAATTTCAGATCTATATTACTGGTAAAACCAGAGTTTTTATGGATGATCTTTTCTGGAGGAAGTTTGAATATTAGAGTGGTTTCTTTTTAAAGTTCTCATTTTGGGACAGAATATAAATGATAACAACATTTTTTTATACCAACATGTAATTTTAAAAAGTGGAATTACTTTTCTCTAGTCCAAAGTAAGAAAAATGGAAACAAAAATTCAGACCGAGAGACTTTAATTCGAGAGGACCAAAGGCATTTCCCTTGAAATCAATCTATCTGCTTTATTCAGACCAGAGAAAGCATTTAGCTTTGTGAAGTGTACTCACAAACAATGAAGATGCTACCTGGCTAATTATTCTTGCAGCTAGAAATTTGCAAGGGAATACAGAGACTGAAGAAAGAGAAAGACCAAGAAACATCCATCTCCCAGCAGGTCCAGGAAGGTTCTTCTCCNCACTAGGCATTGGAATATGCTGCCCAGGGAGGTGGTTGATTTGCCTTCCCTGGAGGTGTTTAAGTTATGAGTAGACGAGGTCCTGAGGGGTGTGGTTTAGTGTTTGGTGGGAATGGTTGGACTCAATGATCCGATGGGTCTCTTCCAACCCGGTGATTCTGTGATTCTGTGATTCTGTGATAAATGCGTATTTTCTGGAAACTCTCCTCTCCCACCATGCCCCTATGAGTGGTGTTGACATGGCCTTGGGAAGAAAAATAACTATCCTATTTGCTTTGCAAACAAAGCAGAAAATCAAAGAATCATAGAATGGTTTGAGTTGGAAGGGACTTTAAAGATCATCTAGATCTTATATTCCACGCTTCTCAGATCAGCACTTTTATAAGCTTTCAGTTCAGAAGAGCAATAGATTGAAAATAAACAGGAGGTAGGGAGTAGGGGGTGAAAGAAAAAAAAGATTAAAATTTAAAAAAAAATTGGATCTTTGTTACTTAAAACAAGGATCTTGTCAAAACTCAGAGTAAACAATCTCAGCTTTGTCATAATTAAATGATTTGGCATAATGTAAATACAGGGAGCACTGAATGTCATTAGAAGCCTACAACCACTGATCAGTTTTTAACACAGTTATGTTTTTCTACCCCTCTGCAAACATTTAAATACATCCATAACAAGCCTCATGAGAGTGATATAATTAAACCTAAATTGAATTTTGTGCACAGAGCCTGAAAAAGACATATGGATCATATCAGTTAGCCTTAAACCTGAGTTTGTTTCCAGTGAAAAGTGAGGAAATGCAAGTTTGTTGCTGCAATGAGCTTTGGACAACATGTTTGATATTCAAAATCCTTGGTTTTATTTAACTCTGTTGATCCTACAACATATATTCAGTGATTAACATCTGGAGAAGTCTTTCCAATGTATTTTTTTTTCAGTTTTCTGAATTTCCATGATCCAAACTCATGCAGAAACAAAATCTAAACGTGATTTTAACGCCAGCTACATACAACTATAAACTAAATGAATGAAAGGCTGTTTCAAAGCCCCAGAAATGAATAAGAGTCTTCTCTCATTCAGAGAACAGAGGAAATATCAAAACTGTTTGCAGGCCAGAGATGGTCAGCTTCCTAGCTGGCTAGGCTGTTAACCTTACTTATTTGTTAGTGACAGAGTTTTACATGCTATTGTCATCTTCTTATCACATAAAAGGCCTATCTCACCATAGCAATGATCATGCTACACTGCCTGTGTATTTCTATACTCACTTTAGAAAAGAAGTGTTTGTGTGTTTAGATGTGAAGTTTCAATTATTTTCCTAGGCCTATTTAAAATCACATTTGCCATTTAAATGCTGCTTGAGAGAGCGAATCTTGACAGCATAAATATTCTATGATGCCGCATATGAAAGTTATCATTATTTCAGTAAAACAATTGAATACAACAGTAATTGACTAAATCAAGTGTCATGATAGAAAACAGAACAGAATATTATCCAGTTAGGTCTTACCATGGCCTGCTTATTTTAAAACCCTCTTAATTTCACTAACAAATCTTCAGCTGAGTAGACCTTAACCTCTAGAACTTGACACAGAGGCAATGAATTTTCATACTTGGAACTTGCAGCCTGCCTTCTCCTAAGAAGCATGCATACCTATGCTTTGCTGAATGGCGGGACCTGAGTAAGCAAGAAAGGGTACCTCACTTGCCCATGCTGCTGTCAGCTCCTCTCCCCAACACTGAAAGCCTTACTGGCTCTCAGACATCACACATTCAGAGAAAGGACTGTTTCTGTCCAACCCTTAAGATAAAAGGGCAGTTAACACTGTAATTGTAGAAGTGACATTTGAGTGGGAACTCAATGTGTTGAGGAAATTGTGAGAGGAAGGCAAAAGGTGATTTTTAGTAAAGATGAGTTCAGAGCCCTGAAGTCTGGGGAGAAATATATTTCAATTACAATACAGGAGATGTGAAGCCTTTGGTTACCCAGACTGCATAAGCCTGAAAAGCAGTTGCATAAGATCACCAAAAGTCTGAAGAACAATAATTGCAAAAATGGTCTATTATATAACAAATGCTGACAAAAAATATTTGAATGATGGCAAAAACTTTGCTGGATACAGACTTATTTTAGTGAGTGTAAGAATATAGATATACATACTTCAATTAACCAACTCTCCTGAAAAAAAAATCATCTTTAAAAAGTCTGCAGAACAGCTTTTCTACTGAAAAATGTGAAGAGCAGAAAATGTCTGGAATAAAAATATTACAGTGAATTACAAATTGTTTTTTAAAAAAGAAAGCTTTTTTAGCTTTTGTACAACATTAAGCATAAGTCTTTGAATGTCATCCTTTTGATGAGATCAGTTCACTAGATCATCTTTGTGTAATAATACGTTCAGTGTATTTCTGAAATAGAAATCAATTATTTTCAACCTAATACTAGCCAGAAGCTGTACTTCAAAGTAACAAATGATCTAGACAGTTCCCCTGTTACTGTTCATTAAGAAGTTCATTGCAAATATTAAAAGCTGAAAGAAGCCATGACTGTGGTGTTGATACAAAAATAAGGCAACAGATTTCCATATGGCTGTGATTATTCAAACTTTCGTGTGTTGGAGACTTTTACTGCCCCTAGCCCTCCTTGTCTCATGGAAGTCTATTAATATTTCAATAGACTGATATAAAATTTCAGCTGTAATGTCATCGTGAGCTAATTCATTAATACGTTTCCCATGATTTTTTTTCTGTAATAGTATAAACAGTTAGTGGAATTGGCACAATGGTGGACAGAATTTCAGTCAACTAGTTACAGAAGGGAAGGTAAACAAGATAAATCAATGAAAGTAATTTGAGTATGACAACAGAGAATGTATCATGAACAGAAAATAAAGTAGTTGTGTCAAGTAGGAATGATGCAAATCTGTTTTTCCATCACTGAAAACTACATAAAATATGACCTCTCTTTTTTCATAAGGAAACCAAAAATCTGAAAGAGTAGGAAGAAATGGAAATGGAAAATACTCAGCTATTTCAGAGGAAGCACAAACAATGAAGAGAGTTTCAGTAGAACAAATATAGAGGTTGAAAAGTTTCAGAGACTTGTAGAATGTCAGGTTGGAAAGGACTTCATGGATCATCTGGTCCAACATTTTAGGTAATACACTGTTTAAATGAAATGGCCCAGAACCCTGTCAAGATGAGCCTTTGAAGTGTCAAGTGTAGAGGAATCTACCACTTCCCTGGGGAGATTATTCCAATGTTTAATGCTCTTCATGGTGAAAAATATTCTTCTGGAATCCAATTAGAATCTCCCAGGGACAACTTTTACCTACTACCCCTTGTCTTTTCCNCAGAATTTCAGTCAACTAGTTACAGAAGGGAAGGTAAACAAGATAAATCAATGAAAGTAATTTGAGTATGACAACAGAGAATGTATCATGAACAGAAAATAAAGTAGTTGTGTCAAGTAGGAATGATGCAAATCTGTTTTTCCATCACTGAAAACTACATAAAATATGACCTCTCTTTTTTCATAAGGAAACCAAAAATCTGAAAGAGTAGGAAGAAATGGAAATGGAAAATACTCAGCTATTTCAGAGGAAACACAAACAATGACAAAAGAGAGTTTCAGTAGAACAAATACAGAGGTTGAAAAGTTTCAGAGACTTGTAGAATGCCAGGTTGGAAAGGACCTCATGGATCATCTGGTCCAACGTTTTAGGTAATACACTGTTTAAATGAAATGGCCCAGAACCCTGTCAAGATGAGCCTTTGAAGTGTCAAGTGTAGAGGAATCTACCACTTCCCTGGGGAGATTATTCCAATGTTTAATGCTCTTCATGGTGAAAAATATTCTTCTGGAATCCAATTAGAATCTCCCAGGGACAACTTTTACCTACTACCCCTTGTCTTTTCCATGTGGCTCCTCATAAAAAGGGAGTTTCCGTAAGAATAAATAGTATCTTTCCAAGACTAATTCTAGTATCAATAATATAAATTGCATTTTATTTAAAGTCTGACGGTAGAATCACACCCTAAAGATAAACCTGCCCTTTATGATGATACTTCATAAACAGGAGAAGTGTGAATAAGTTCTGTTTTTCACACTTCTTAAGTGAAACAAAAACATTATGACAGCTAAATAACAATATTTAATACATGATGGCCAAGCTGCTAGAATAGAAAATCTTCTGATAATACAATCCACAGCTTTTTACAGTAAATCATAAATAAGATAACTCCAAAAATTATTTAAACATATTAACGACTGCATAAAATTCCTAGACACTGTTTGCAACATGCTTTAAACAAATATTATTGCATTTTTAAACCCAACGGACAGTAGATGTCTGATAACATGACAGGGATATTACAGTCTTTGGGAGTCAAGAAATTAGCAAACTTCAAGCTGTCAAGAAAGAGAAATGAAGACACAAGATTACTTTAGCCCATAAAAGGTGAATTTCAAGTTCCTATTTTTTGCTTGTTATAAAAATAGAATTATTTACCTCTCATTTCCAGCTTCTATGAGGAAAATTAAGGTTTTGTCTTATGCTTGCCAAGGCAGAATCTCCACATTTTCTACTTTTAGATATGAGTACATTTTCGCAGCATACAATCAGGGGAAACAATTTGAGACTGAGCATCTGTCTGCTTCTTTGCTGTGAATCTGGGACACTTCTTTTTGAATGTACATAAATTGGTCAAAAGCACAGTTGGCTTCCTTCCACACTGGTTAAACACTATCATTTGGGAAACCATGTAGCTGGGCAACATAAAGCTGTGTCCAATTTTGTGTGTTCTGACTCTTAATGCCACTCATATTATTTCAATTACAATATCCTCCCAATCAAGATGTGTGATGAAAAGATACGTGGGAATCTCAAGGTTGCATGTATTCAACTGTGAATAATTATATGGGCTAGCAGTCTTGCTAAATTTTAACCTCTAGCACTACATTTAAATTGTTGAATTTGAAAGTACATCCTAGCTTCTGCAAATGGACATAAACATTGTGTATGTTACAAGTGCAGGTGAATGACTACTGTCCACCTATCACTATCTTTACCAAATGTCCTGGTTTCCTTGAAATAAAAAGCATATATATATGCCCTATATGTATATATGTGCTTTTTTATATGTATGCATACGTACTGATAAGTGTATCTGTATATATACAGTCCTTGTCCATCCCTATCCTAGTACCCTATTTAGCCTATGGAGAAAATCTGTAATGCTGGCTCCTCACAAGACTTCCCTGGAATTTAGGCATAGACTATGCCAACTTTGTGCTATGTCAAAGCTACAACACTCAGTTTGGACTTGGCACCTGCAACTAAGCTTGTTTAAAAGTATGCTTTTTCTGCTAAGATGAAGCAGGCAATCCAACCTGGTGATTCTATGATTCTATGACGTCAGCACCAAAACTCCTCACAAACAGGTTACAAAGGAGATCAAGCAATTCTGTCAGCTGAGAAAAAGGAGCCAAGTCTAAAAGAACAGAAATGATGATGTATTACATAACTAGAAAAGCTCTTAAATTTGGGAGAAATAAAATGCTTAGGGGAAGAAGAGATACTTGCAGTACATGTAAATAATTCTCACTATGCAGGTCATGTCATAGAATCACACACTCATAAAACCATAGAATCATAGAACAGTTGGGTTGTAAGGAACCTTAAAGGTCATCTAGTTCCAACCCTAAAATGTCACTCACTTCTTGTTGACTAGCTAGCCTGAGGTATGGTGTACTTCATGCTAACTTTAACATTAAAATGTTTAAGTTGTCCTATGACAAAGAGCTAGATCATGGCTCTGCTAAGGTTATTACCAGGAGTATAAATATCCCTTTAATTATTCTGTAAAAAATCTGTAAAGTAATGTGCTGGACATTCACAGATGGAAGAACAGCCAAAACCTCTATGGGTCCAGAGTGAGTAGGTATTTAGCATGTTATTATTTCAGTAACCTTATGGGGAAACAAGATTTGTGAGACACTCCAGCCTTGCCAGGTACAGTGTGATGGCACCTCTTAGAGACATGGGGCAATGAAGGAAAGATACTTAACATTTCTATAAGGCCTTCTACTTGTTAAGGCTATTTGTGAAACAGTTTATTTTGACTGCATGACAAAGATATCTTGTCCTGAGACATTTGAAAACTTCTTGAAATAAGCAAAGAATTCATGGTGCTGTTAACATAAATGCTTTTACTGGTTCAATCAACTGTGGCTTTCTTTCAGAAAATGAAAAAGAGTCACCCTAGAACATAAATTATTTGTACTTGATACAGTTAGAAATGTTATAAGATATTATCTTGTGACATTTGAAGTCTCAGTAATGAAGTTTAGACAACCTAGAAATTTTATATTACTTTCTGCCAAAGCCTTTTTAGACCACAGATTTATTATCATTTACTGGGACTCAAGCCTAGAAATCTTTTAAAGGAGATATATGTTCATGTTTTTCCCATATACCCACCGAATTTCGTTGTCATTCACACCCAATCTTACTCTGATACACTTGTAGGGCTAAAGCAGACCTTTGAGTTTTAGACAGTTTAGCCATAAAAACAAGACCATTATCTCAGCTTAAAATAGGGTTCAGGTTAGGCTCTCTATAGAAAATCGTTGTCTCTGGCAGTTTTTCATGTGCCAATTATACCAAAATGTTGTACTCAACACATAAATGCTGTTAATACAGGATAACTTTAATCTTGCACATTACATTTAATCCTCTTCAGTTATTTCAGGGAAATCCATAGTAATGAATTTTCAGGTATTTAGTACAATCCAGAATGCATTCCTAATCACAGCTACCATTGGGGAACTCCTATTCCAATGAAACACAATTTAAATCAAGAGAGTTAGAGCAGTGTAGACATGGAGGAAGTGATTCAGGCCCTTCTTCGGTAAACTCAGTTGTAAGTGGCTCTCAAAAGGTTATCAAAGTCTTAAGTTCTTTGCCTACTCATGAGAGGAAATATTTGTTTTTATCCTTAACAAATTAGAGATAAAATAGCATTTAGGTATCATGCAAAATATGATTTCTTCAAAGCCTTATATGAATAACTTCATGCTGGATTTTTTAGGATCCCACTGGAATGTGTTGGGCCCAAGCTCACTAACCCCTCTAACTACAAAATGCTTGAATTGCTAGCTACAAAATAATCAGTGATGTAGTAAAAGCAATCACTGGAAAAAAACATTGATTATTGAGTAAAAGTAATTCTGAAAACATGAAAATAAGTCCACTAAAGAGAATCAATTAACTTATTCTTTCATTATACTGTTTTGAAAGCACAGGACCATCACACTAGTCTTGAATCTGATGGAGAACCTAGCCTGGAAATTACATCACTATACTTTTCAGAGACATCAATATAAAGAAAGAAAACACTTAACTTTATACTGTTGAGCCCCTGTCAAAAAGAAATGCAAACAGCTCATTTCTCTGTCTTTTTTATTGTCCAATACTGTCTTTTTAGAAGAATTTTATACAGGCTAGGGGCAAAGGCGTTATACAGTTGTTTCAATTTTACTTTACTAGATAATGTTACAACACTCAGCGCAACACAGAAGGTAATGAATTTCTAGTGTTCACCAAAATCTCATCAGCTTAAAACCAGCTTCTGCTTCTCTAGCTATCTTAACTTCCCACTACAAGCAAAGAAAATTACTTGAAGAAAGATAGTCAATAAGCATTAAAAAATGTTCAGAATATAAATATATCTCATAGGCTTGAAAAGACTCTAAGAATATTTATCCTTGGCTATGGTAAGTGACTATCAGAGGAAAAGTAAAATAATTTGTTGTTCTTCAGAACTGATGAACTTTATGTGGGAAAATGTCATTATTAATGTATTAGAGTGTATTTACTTTTATATTTTGCGTGTAAGCTCCTTATGGTTATTAGAAACAAAATGGTGAGAAAGACTTACTTGAAAACACGGCCTAATTTCCTTTTCTCCTTCAAAACTGAAAATATACCTTTTGCTCCTTCAGTTTTGCTGAAGGCTTTTGTTGTTCTTAGGTTCCTGTTATTTGTAATGAACCTGAGAATTGTGCTGTAACCCTTACAGAGAGTAACTGTGCCCATGTAAAGACCAGCCAAAATCAATGAGGAGAGTATGGGGAGATGTCTATGTAGTTGTAGAGTCCTTTTCTTTGAGGTTTGATGGGAAAGAAATCAAAACATGCTCAAGTACCTTCATCTTCTCACAAATAGTTCGAGTTATTATTCTGTGACTAATGGATGAATCAGTACTTGTTTTCCAACTAACATCTTCACTTTTCTGTAAAGAAGGATGGTTAAATATTAAAAGGTACAGTCATTTAGCACAGAGGTTCAGTCGCCTTCCTTACCACAAAATTTGTGAGCTTGAACGAACTACCAACAGTCAAGTTTTCAAAAGCACCCTATCAGAATAGTTAAGACCTAGATGTAATAGTGCTTCTATTTTCCCTTTTAATATCAGGTTACTTAGGAGCTTACCTGCTAAAAGATGGTCTTTGACTAGTCTAGTGCAGGGATTTTCCATGTAACAACCTAATCCTCTGCAAGTTACCACTCTGTCCAAGAGACAAAGATAAATGCACTCCTGCAGGTCAGCATTGACATTCATAGTTCAGCATCTTTATTTCAACTGCAGGTGAATGTTGACTTGAGCCAGTTAGACCACCATGGTTCAAAGACTGCACCTCACAGCTCTTGTTCAAATTCTGCACCTCACAGCTCTTGTTCAAATTCTGCTATGTCTGCAACAACACTAACAGAGAACACTGGAGAATTATTGTGCCTTTAATGTCATAGGATCATAGAATTTTTAAGGTTGGAAAATACCTCTAAGATTATCCAGTCCAAACATCAGCCCAATACCACCATGCCTACTAAACCATGTCCTCAAGTTCCAAGTGAAATATGTCAAATGAAAATATCTGTATGCATCAGAGCACAGATATCTTATGGACTGTCTGACTAAAAAAATTTATCTGACCATAAGACCAAGACTCTATGTTAATAAAAGTATTGAAGAAAACATGCCAAAGGACTGTTAAAGAATGGATGCCTACAAAATGTAACCACAGTTGCCAACTTTAACTTATTGTTGTGTCACATATACAGGAAGTTGATCAGTTGATGGATTCATGCCACTTAATTGAGACATGAAAATAGACAGAAAACTAAACAGAAGGCAGGAAAAAAAGTATAAACCATATCCTTAGGAGAAAAATGGCAGATGAGAAGCTCAACATGAGACAGCAACGTGAGCTTGTAGTGCAGAAAGCTGACTATGTCCTGTGCTTCATCAAAATAAGTGTGACCTACAGGTCAAGGAAGGTAATTCTCCTCCTTTGCTCTCATGAGACCGTACCTGGAGTATAGCTTTCAGTTCTGGAGTCCTCACCACAGGAAGGGAATGGATCTATTAGAATGACTCCAAGGGATGGCCATCAGTTCCATTCTAACTCAAACCACTCTATGA
>WAAB01021181.1:0-11582 GCA_013389865.1 Piaya cayana
TTTGTTTTCTTTCATTTTGTTTTCCAGGAGATACACAACTAAACAGTCATTTGTTATTTAAACAAACAGATGCAGATCTGTTTCAAAGCTTCTTTGAGTTACAGCCTAGATAGTTGTAACTAAACTTCAGTAGCTCTTCTGTAGAGATGCTAAGTCACTAGATTGAAGCTATGTGCAGATCCATATAGTCAAGATCTATATTGTTCATATCTCTAGCTCAGGCTCTGTCCCCCTTAATGTATTTAGGGGGGTGTGGAAATGTGCACACAGATAAAGTAGAGGAGGTGCAGCGCAGTCCCTTCCCATGGCGTAATCGTCAACCAGAAAACCATCTCAGAGAATAATTATCCTCCAAACTCCTCTAACTAGTGACATTTCACCACTGACCTGTATATTTTGGTACTAAATTTAATGCACATTTAGCTGGTGTATCTTTTAGACACTTGTTTATCCTCTCCTATCAAAAAAAAACCTGCTATGTTTCATTTAACCAAAGTCAGATCTAACTTTGATTTTCCAAAAATCATTCCCAAATTTGATTTTGCTTCCAATACTGATCAATTTAAAGCTTTCATCTTTCATTTTCAGAAAAATATTTTTTCTCTTGGAAACCAGAACTAAAACTCAACAAAAAGCAAATTAATTTTCCGTATCATGTTTTTTGGCATGAAGGGTTTTATTTTAACCCAGAAAAATATATTTGTGCCTATACATAGGTAAATTCCTGGAAAACTAAGGTCCTTGAGCATTCCTGTGAATATTCAACGGAATTCGCTTTTCCTGGGTGTGTTTTCAGAGAATATTCAGTGAATGGTACTGCCAACCTTCTTGGCCAATGCAGGGAACATTAAGCTGTTTCTGAAGGTTTATATTGATCAAGTCAAACAATACTTTGGATAGAAAATAATTTTCCATGTAAAGTCTATTCCAAGTGATGAAATGGGGGTTCCATTCCCTCATTACCACGGAATTTCCTATTGATTTCTAAATTAGTAACTTTATGATTACTTCACACCCCACCCCTCAATAACATAAGTGCACTTGAGAAAGTCACATATTAAGCAGGGACAATATGTGAAGAAAAAAATAAGCCTACATTTGTTACTTAAAATATTTTCCTTGACTTATTTCTCAACCTTAAATGTAGTGGGGCAGGTGAGAACGATGGAGGAAGAGAAATGTTTGGGTAAATACATGGGATGTCTCTGCTGGGTTATCTAAATAGCCTGGGATTTTTCTAAAGTGCCCTGCGCTTCCTCCTGAAAATGATTTGCAAGATCTCATAGCGCTGCTGTCCTTTAATAATCACCAGCAAAGATAATATGAAATCCAAACCAAATAGGATGTGAGAACTAACACTGAGTTGGGACCAGGTGCTGTGAGGGGTCAAGAGCTTCCAGCATGTAGATGAACACTTTCTATGCAAAAAATAAAAAAAAATCGAAACCCACAATGCTGCAGGAACATATTTGTCTGGAAGTGCCAGCCGCAAATAATCTTCCATCTCCTCCCCTTCACCTCTTGATAAAACATATTTGTGCAATGCATGCAAGAGTCTGAAAATGGGCTCTGAGGTTACAAGGGGCAGCAAGAAGGGATACACAAGGCATGGGGCACACATCCCTGGTGGCAGTCTGGAAACTGTTTTGATGAACGTACTTCAGGTACCCTCCCCAGACACTAGATGTTATCTTTATGTCCTAGATGCACTGTGATATTTTTGCCAGTCCAGTCTTGCTCTTTCTGCATGAGGAAATAGAATAGTGGGGGAGGAGGATATTTTTTTTATGAAGGCAATCTCTCTGAAGNAGGGAGGGGATTGATTCACCTTCCCTGGAGGGGTTTAAGGTGTGGGTGGATGAGGTGCTGAGGGACATGGTTTAGTGTTTGATGGGAATGGTTGGACTCGATGATCCGGTGGGTCTCTTCCAACCTGGTGATTCTATGATTCTATGATTCATTTGGGCTGTCTCACATTGTTTCAAAGAAATCACAAAGTCTATGACTCCCATCACCTTCCTGCCCCTGCAGAAGCAGTTGTGCCCCTAACCACAGCATGGGGGCAAAGCTTAGGAGACCCAGCCCCAAACCAGGGTGCTCGTGGCACAGGCACTTGGCATTTCCCACCTCCTTCCCTGTCTCCATCCCTCCCTGCCTAAATCTCCACCTCATTTCTCAGCCTTCTCCTCTCCGTTTACTCCATGGCAGAGGCACAACATCAAATGGGGGAGAAGTTTGGAGGCAGCTTTGAGTCCCAGTGTGCCATTACAGGAAAATATCACGATGTAAGGTTAGATTAGGTTCTTGGAGATCCTCAAAAAGAAAGGGATTCCATTTTAGGACATATCCTAAAATATCCTGTTCCTTCTCCAAGTACTTTCCTTTTATGTTCCCCAAGGAAAGTGCAGTACCAAGTAAAAGTATTATTGTGCTACCAGCACTGAGAATTAGGGATTAAGGGCTCTCCTGTTAACTGCTGTTTGATTTAAGAGACGGCAAAAAGAAAATTTGCAAGTGGCACAAAAATCATTTTACTGCATCAACTTTTATATGCATTTAAAATTCCAAAATAATTAGTCTATTACCCAACACAGCCATTTGAATTGGAATCAAGGCCTATTTTCATTTAACACAGAAATGTCAATTAGAGCTGCGGGAGTCATTGATTTTTTGGTTTGCTAGCCAGATATAAAAAAAAAAAAAAAAAAGAAAGAGAGAGAGAGAGAGAGAGAAAGAAATAGCCTTATGTCAGATTGATTTTTGTTTTCTCCTCCTATGAAATGAAAACCTGAATGTAGCTTTGGTTCTGGAAAAACAGGATACAGTACAAACGGATTTATGGCAATATTTGTTGGCCATATGGAGGAAAATATTGTTTGAGATGCTCTAGCATCCCCAGGCCTGGGTATCAAGTAGTACACAAGGTCCTTGCCTCATGAAGCAGCAGCTAGAGGCAACACCATCTCAAATATCACCACAAGCCTCTGCGCGGGACACAAGGGGTTTGTGTCACTGGATGATTTTTAAATATAGGAAAAAAAAAAGGATTGGAAACAAAACAATGAAAAAAAAAAACAATGTTCCATTTAAACGTTCAAGATTTTGGCTTGTTCAGGGTTGTTTTTCAGTAGTCTTGGGATCAAAAGGAAATTAGTCTGAACTTGCGAAACGCTCTAGCCAAGCCGCCACAGCATTTTCTAGGGCAAGAGGTCTTTGACGGGTCATTTTTACATGCCTTGCTGGAGATCTGCACAACATGAGGGTTGTATTCAGTCTGGCACACTGAGGAAAGCCCAAAGGACACAGCAATGTCCAAGGCAAATGCTAATCTTGCAGCCTTTCTATGTAGAGCCACATCACAAAAGGATGGGTCAGAATGGTCTCTAACCTCTCCAGAATGAGTTGAGGACTTCCACCCTCCTTGCTTCACCCTCTGAGCAGACCTCATCATGACTGCCAGGTCAGAGAAATACAAAAGTCTTACTGGAAGTCAGGAGGAAAGGGAGAAAACCCTTTTCTATTATAAAGTACAGTACTGAGAAGATTGAAAACAGTAACCCCATTGCTTTATACATTTTATAGCCTCTTAGTATTGTGTAAATGCCAGCTGCAACTGCCAGAGCTCTTCCATTATTCTCCTTAATCTCTCCTTTTGATTGGATTTGCATATCCCACCTTCAAGTCCAAGGGGAAGCTCCTCGCCATCTCCCAAACAATTTCACTGGGACAAGACTCACACAATAAGCCTTTCTTCTAGTTCTCATGGATTCTCTTTCACCCACTCCCTTCTCTCAGTGCATGACTATTCTTATTAACAATTTCCCATGTATCCTATTTCATATTCTGTATATGAAAAGCCTACACTTTAGCCAGTCAAGAAATATATCTAGAGATGGATCACGACACAGAAGAAAGAGATACTATGGCTATTGACTCATTTTTGCCAAATCACACACACACACACACAAATCGAAAAGCCCTCAAAACTTTCTGGTTAAAGCAAAAAAGCCCTACTCAAAATTACACAAAATCTTGTAGTGTTTTCTCTCACCGAAGGCTTGTTTTTAAAATAGGCTTAGTATTTTAAATAGATGTAAAGTATTTTATGATCTGCACAGCAGCAGATCTAGTGCACAAGACCAAAATTTGAAATGGGACTACAAGCAATGCTTTAATTAGATTTCATTTTTTTATGCTTTAAATCCCAATTTTTGTTTCCTCACTTTTTATCCAGCCCTTCCTAAATATATTCTCATTAGCTCCAACAAGAGATTAGCCTGAAACAGTCTCAGCAACTGGTGTATTATGCTATTAATACTATTATACATCCTTGTAATACGTAAGCAATACATACATCTCAGTGAAGTATTTTAATGCAAGCAGCCTCCTCGGATAAATCTTTTCTGGGACCTGTTTCCTGCACCCTGGGAGCCAATCTAAATGCAAAGTGACTGACAGTGGGGTCATTCCTCACCGCGGGTCTCACTGTACAGCTGGCTCGGGGTTCTACAAATATTATTTTCTTAAAACTCCTCCTTTATAATAATGCAATTGCCATGGGAGAGAGGAAGGGAGCAATAGGTTATCACAGCGTCATACAGCGTGAAGCCAGTCACTCATGGGATGATGTTGGCAGGTTCTTCATCCATGATTGGTAGATTTACACCGCTGGCAACGAAGGACAGATGTTACCAACTACAACCTGTCACACGAACACAGCACCTGAGCAAAGAAGTCGAGAAGGTTTAAAAGCGACAGTTGGGTTGTGATCCCCCATTCTGCTCTGAACTGAGCAACACTGGCAATTTAAGATGCTTTTGCCACACCTTTACTGTTTCACTTGTAAGGGGGGATACGTTCATCACCGTCTGCATGGAATTGTGTTCACCAAAAGCAAAAACCCGGTTCAAATTCGAGCTCTCAGGAACCCGACTGCTAGAAATTCACAGTTCACTTTCCACAATCTGTCTTACAAGCAGATACAGAAGGAACAGTGCTTGCTTGATTTAGCAAGCCAGAGGCTGAAAGGGAATATGAACGCTGCTGTAAAATAATTCCATGGGGCATAACTGCCAGGGAAGGAAAACATTTAATTAAAAGACACATGCACAAATGAAAGAAAAAAAAATTAATCTAAATTGCCCAATGGCAACATTAGAAGAGAAATCAGACAAAAGTTTCCAACAATCAGAAGAATAAGCTTGGAACAGCTACCCAGCAAGGCAGAAGGCCACAGAAGGCTGAGTTGAGGGAAAACCTACTGTTTTCTAGATGTAATTTGATCAGATTATGGCTGTAGGATGCAGTACCTGCTGCAGTTCTGTACCTTTGTTTAAGTTCCCCATTCATAAAGCAGATTTGAACACTTCAGCTGAAAATCCAACAGCAGATTAGTCACAATCACATTGCTCAGGAACAAATACAATGCATTGGAAACACGTCTGCATTGTTGTTCTGCCTTACCAGTGCTCAGTTTGTCCTGACAATAACATTAAGTAAAACCTTGTAATTAATATCCAATGCAGAGTTTCATTTTGCACAAAAGCTCTCCCATAGAGACCCATATCTTTCCCTGTTGTTTACTGTAATCACCTGACAAGAGCGATTATGACCTTGCGGCATCATCCTGCACTGGCCCCGTCAGCTGTATTGATTTCCCACTGTGGATTGAGTAAAAGAACCTATCTGGCCACGGGTGTTTTGCATCTGGTCCAGACTCCACCTCCATCAGTCTGTTGAGGATCTTCTGTTGCGGAGGACCTAGCAGAAGATTCAGTTTTGTCTTTCCAGACGTGTAAATCACACAAGCTTTAACCAAACGTTTCAATGTATTGTGGCCATCTGAAAACAAACCCCCAGGTGTGCTGCAGGGTAAATCCTCAAATTCTTTGCCAAACACTTTAAGATCTACACCACCATTCAGCCCAGATGATCCCTCTGTTCAGACCAAGGCAAAAGTAACCTGCCTGATTAAGTGAATGTGAAACCCATGCTGCTTTCCTTCACGTCACGACATTGTAGAATCATAGAATCATAGAATCACATCGGATCATCGAGTCCAACCATTCCTATTAAACACTAAACCATGGCCCTCAGCACCTCGTCCACCCATCCCATAAACACCTCCAGGGAAGGTGACTCAACCCCCTCACTAGGCAGCCTCTGCCAGTGCCCAGTGACCCTTTCCCTGAAAATTTTTTTCCTAATGTTCAGCCTAAACCTCCCCTGGTGGAACTTGAGGCCTCTTGTCCTGTCCCATGTCACTTGGGAGAAGAGCCCAGCTCCCTCCTCTCCACAAACTCCTTTAGGTAGTTATAGTACAAGTTATAGCATCAAGGCTCTTGCTCAGACTTGCTTACCTTCTGACCTCCTCCAATTTTTTTTCTGTNCCCTGTTTGGATTCACCACCTCAGGCTGCATGTGTGACACCTCTGTGAGCTAGGAAACCTACCAACTTCCACATCAGTGATGAAATTTTTCTGGTGCAAAAAAGGCAAGAAATCTCATTTATATGTGTCTTGTAGCAGAGACTTGAGGAAGACTTTATCTCATAGCATCGTTTACTCTACTTTCTACAGAGACAAGTGGAAAGACTGTTCAGGACACACCAACGCAAGCAGATTAAACAATATCACGACACACCCACAGCCTGTACTTTTACTACACTTTCAAAATGGTTCCAGGCAGGGTGCTGGCATGGGCCAGTTAACACCTTCCTGAATAGTTCCCAGACAGTCTGGGACTCAATACAAGCCAAAGACCATTTTTAGCGCCTAATTTAGCTGCGTTCGCTTTTCGTTGTTTTGCAGACTGATTGCAGAGATGCCAGACAGCCTTGTGTGGCCTCACTCACCTCCACTGGAGCCAGAGAAAGCCTGAGCCCCACCTGTATTTTAATACACCACTGAAAACACTCATGGTTCCATCCTCATCAGCCATCTGACAATACAGATTCCATGCACCTATGCTTTCCTCTGGGGAGTTCCTGCTGGCTCCACAGGTGAAAAAGCCAAGGTTGACAGGAGGGATTAGTGTAGATGTGAAGTGTGTCCCTGTAGATTGAGAGCTGGGCACACTCCAGATGACTGGGAATGGATATTGTGCTGGAGGGTAACTTGTCCAGGGAGTACCTGAAGTCATTGACAGGCCAAAATAATCCCCGATGTAAGACAATATATGTTGGCGGAGTTATGGATGGACTCGAAGATACGATGGGTCTTTTTCATCCTGGTGATTCTATGATTCTATGACTTGGACTGCTGTTTATTGTACTTACTCTACCTGTGGCCAAGCATACAGGGAGTCCATCATCAGAGCAGAATGTGATCGGTTCGATCGTGCATAGACCCAATATGAAATCGCAGCCGAACCTGAAAGAAGCTCCAAGCACTGAGAACAATCCCTTACAGAAATCAGGAGAACTTCCAGGGGCCCCTTCTCCTCCACCAGAAGTATTGAAATTGTATCCAAACCACTACTAAAATAAGAATCATAGAATCATAGAATCACCAGGTTGGAAGAGACCCACCGGATCATCGAGTCCAACCATTTGCCGGAGACAATGATAAGGATACAGGGAACACCACTGACTCTTGCAGAATCTGGTATATTGCAATAGAACAACTCAGTGGTGACAGTGCTTTAATTTTCCAGCTTTTCCACCTAAGAGGATATTTTGAGCTTCGTTTTGGATATTTCGAGCTTTGTTTTGGATATTTCCTCAGACAGAGGCTGCAAACCACAGTGACATTCACTGTGTCTCCGTGCTGGGCAAAAGGCAAAGGTTTTAAGAGCAGCACTGCAGAGAACATTAGACTGAAAATGTGAAGAGGTGTGTTGTGCTGCCCTGCTACAGCAGGGAAATGCAGGTGAGAAGGCAGCAGCTACTGCTGCTGGAGAGACTCCAGGGCACCAGGGTTACACAGCATCCCTTGTGAGCAGCACCATGGGATCCTCTGTGACTCCCCACACAGGCAGAACTACACACGTTGTAAATGAAACATTTCACCTCAATCCCCTTCCGTGCCCAACTCCTTCACAGATGAGCACCCAAAACTTCCACAGGGAGACACCGGGTCACTGCCACTTTGGTTTTCGTACTGAACACACACCACTGCTTCAGCTAAGCCTGGTCATGCATCCATACCTTGCTAGGGCCCAGCTCGATTTAGTGTTCCAAGCGGGCTGCAATCACAGCACAAGATAGCACAAGCACTGCCAAAGCCTCCAGCAGCAAGGCTGAAGCACAATCTCCCCCTGCACAGAACAACCCACAGCTCTTTGGGGAGGGCAGCAGCGAATTATTTCTTCACAGCTCCCTGAAAACATTTGTGCACAAGTAGGAAGTAAAACAGTGCTAAGCATTTATAGCCCATACTGCCACGGTGGTCAGAAACGCATATACACGCATATATATATTCCAAAGCAAATATGTAATAAAACATGTATAATAATAACTATATATGTGTCTTGAAAAATGTACAGAGAGCCATAACTGCAGTGACAGAGCAGGGAAACTGATGCCTGCTGGGTGACTTTTTATATCAGAAGCTTTTTCTTAGCAAATGGGTCACTTGAAACCAGCGTCAGCCTCAATCCAATCTGTATGAACAGACCTGAGTTCCTACAAGGCAGCTTCCATTCACACAACTACGTAAGAGGCAGGCTAGCTAAACTGTGAAGAAAGGGGAAAGTCCTTTGAAATGGAGGTGACAAGTGTCATTCTGTCAACTAATTGATTCAAAAGCTCCTGATGAGACCCTAAAACCACGTCCCAGTTAGTGGGGGCTGAACCTCACAGTGAAGTGCTTACAATATCCACCGTAATTCTAAATCGAGTGGCAGCATTAGACCTCAACACAATGTATACCAAATAGAATTAATAATTATTATCCCATTATTTCAACACACTACCAGGCTGCCGGTACTAAAAGCTGAAACGGAGACTAAAGATTTGTTCTAAACACCCAGAAACCTTCTGGCACTACAGCTGCAGAACTGAGAGGAGAAAAGCCCAAGTCCCCCCTTTCTCCTGTGAAGTTGTAAGGGCCGTGTCGTGCCAGCATTCTTTTTTTTTTCTCTTATTAGCATTCTGCTTGCTGTCTCTTAGAGGCAAAGTGTCAAGTTGGAGCGTTCACACAGCCTGATCCCCTGACTTCTGCTAGTCCACAAGAAGGGTTAACAGCAGGGAGAAAGTACACTAGGCAACTCACTCCTCCTGCCTCCAGCTGCCTCCACACACAGGCTGGATGCTACGAGGCTCAAGTTAACTTGATAACTTGGATGCCACGACTATTGCTCCGGTCTGGAAACGAGCATCCTACTTCTCTGGCTGGTTTTATTCTGCTTGGCTCATCTCAGAGAGGTTCTGCTGCTTGTGAGAAAGTTCCAGGTTATAGGGGGAAGAGAGCTGTCTCATTTAAACAACTCAGAGACAAGAAAAAAAAATTAAAATAATAATATTTTTTTTAAAAAAGCAGCTTTATCTCCTGCACAGCAGCACCTGGGAGACAAAGTCCCTCAGCGCTCCAGCATCTCCCCATCGGCAGGGCTGACGTGGTCCAGCAGGGCTGGGAGGAGGAGGAGCATCATCATCATCATCATCATCATCATCATCAACCTAAAGGGCTTTCCCACGCCCGGCTCCCAGCGGGGGATACCCTGGGGGGNCCCGTAAAGGGGGGGTGGGTGGGATGAGGATGGGGGGATGCTGAGAGGGGTGATAAGGGGGGAAAATAAAGAAAGGGACCAATAAAGGAGGACGGGAGCGGTACTCACGCTGCTGTTGTGCCCCGACCAGTGCACCATGGCTTGGTTGNCCTTCTCCCCTCCCCACTGGAGCCGGTGGCTGCGGTTTAACCCCCAACGTGCCTGCGGGGTGAGGGAGGAAAGGCGGCTGAAAGTTTTTTTTTTTGNAGTGCACCATGGCTTGGTTGTGAGCCGAGTCGCCGGCCAGGGCGAAGGTCGAGCTGCTCAGCCTCAGCTCCTCCAGCCCGAAGCGGGCGGCGCCGCCGCTGGCCCCGGGCTCCCTCCCCGCCGAGCGCCGCCGCCGCCTCCCGCTCGCCCTCCGCGTCTCCCGAGCGCTCGATCCCGTCCTCGGAGGAGCCGGAGGTCTCAGCCCAGAGTCCCCCTGCCCGGTCTCGTCGCCCTTCTCCCCCGAGGAGCCGCTCCGCCGCTCCTCCTCGCCTCGGTCGGTCCTCAAGTGCAGCATCGCTGAGCCCCGGCGCGGATGATGCTGATGATGATGCTGCTGCTGCTGCGGCTTCAGCTGCGAGTGGCACGACCGGCAAGTGATTTCTGCGCCCGCGGAGCCGAAGGAGAAGAGGAGAAGCCACGTCCAGCACAGGAGAGCGACGGGCCGGGCTGGGTACCGGCCAGCAACTTTTCGAGGGTCCCCTGGGAACGCCGGCGAGAGCGAGGGAGGAGGAGGAGAAGATGCAGGAGCGAGAGAGAGAGCGAGGGTCCCCTCCGATTTACCGACCGCAGCGACAACTCCAGAAAGTTTCACTCTGCTCTATTAGGTGCAGCCGGGGAGGAGGAGAGGTTGTTTTCTTCCCAGCTCTTTTTCTTCTTTTGCACTTTTTTTTCTTTTTTATTTTATTCTTTTTCCTCTTTTCCCCCTTGTTTTTTCTTTTCTTTTTTTTTTATTTTTTTTTTTTTTTCCGCCAAGCCCGGCGTCGCTGATCAGGCTTTTGATGGAAGGCGAAGCCACAACCACACGGGGGAGGAGCTGAATTGAAATCAGAGAGAGAGAGAGAAAGGGAGGGTGGTGGAGTGGGGAATAGAGAGAGAGAGAGAGAGAGAGAGAGAGGAGCAAATCCTGGCTGGTGGTTTCTGCCTCCGTGGAAGACTCGGCTCGCTCCTCTCGCTCTCTCTCTCCTCTCCTGCATCACATCACGGCCCCGCCGGGACGCCCCGCATCCCTCTCCTGACTGGTTGGTTGCTCACTTCCCCCCCCCCCCGCCTTTCCCTTCTCACACGCTCTCCAAGAAGGACTCACCCTAACTTTTAAACTCCCACCGTCTGATCCCTTCCTCCATCAGCTCAAAACCCTCAACCCTCTCCCCATCGCATTAAAACCACCGCATATTAACTGGAAGCAAACACACACAGTGAAGGAGCGATGGATGCACCCTCACATATGTGCCTAGTCTTTCCAGGGGAAATATTTTAATTTAATTCATTACATGGCCCTAAATGGCTGAGCAGGCTCTGAAATGCTCATTTCTTGCTCCCCCGCCGTCACTGACATAAGCGCACGGGAGTCGCTGGAAACAAGCACCCGTGCGTGATTTCACAGAGAAAAAGTCACATTTCTACCCCTCCGTTCCCTCCTCCGCCGTCGCTTTGCTGTGCTGTCACTTACAGTAGCTGCTGGTGTTTAGACAAATCACTTGGCCACGGCAGAGGAGTAGTCACAGAGATGCTGATGGAGACAGGGACAAGCTTCTGGAACTGAAATGACAGCAGTTGATAGTGGGAGAGAGAGAGAGGTTCCCCACCACTGGTTTATCAGCAGGGGAAAAAAAAATGATTCTGCTGTATCTATCTCTCACGTTTGCAGGATGAGCAATTTCTCCTCC
>WAAB01021186.1:0-18830 GCA_013389865.1 Piaya cayana
CATGATCTTTCAAAGATAATGGAAAGTAGCTTAGAAGTAATGTCTGTCAGCTCTCAACATTCATGGGTGCATCCCATCAGGGCCCATGGATTTGTGGTGTCCAGTTTACCACAATTATCCCTAACTAAATTTTCCTTGAATAAGGGATAGTCCTTTCTCCAGATCTTCTCTCTTTCCTCCAGAATTTGGGACTCCCAAGGACCAGCCTTATTACTAAAGACTGAAGCAAAAAAAGGCATTCAGTAACTCTACTTTCTCTGCATCTTCCAGGGCACCCACCTCATTCAGCAGTGGCCACACATTTTCACTATTTTTGCTTTCGTTACTCCTATACTTGAAGAAACCTTTCTTGTAGTCCTTGACATCTCTTGCCAGATGTAGTTCCAAGGAGATCTTGGCCTTCCTCATTGTACCCCTGCACATTCTAACAGCATTTTAAATTCCTTGCAAATGGTCAGTCCCTTTTCCACATTTTTGAAACTTTCTTTTTCATTTGAGATTTTACAGGAGCTCCATATTCTTCCATGGAAGTAACCTGCCTTCTTTGCTTGATTTCTTTCTTCTAGGCATACATTGGTTTTGAGTTTGAAGGAAGAAGTGCTTGAACATTGACTACCTCTGTTGAACACCACTGCCTTCTAGATCCTACCAAGGGATTTCTCCAAGTCTCTGAAATGGCTAAAGGTACATCTCCTGAAGTATTAGGCAGTAATCCTGTTTATTGCTCTTCCATCCAGGATCCAGAACTCCAGCATCTCATGTCCACTGCAGTGAAGGCTGCACGCAGTTTTCACATCCCCAGTCAGTCCCTCTTTGTTCATTAGTACAAGGTCAAGTAGCACACCTCTTCTTGTTGGCTCCTCCACCACATGTATCAATAAATTGTCATCTGTGCTCTGCAGGAAACTCTTGGATTGTGTGTGCCTATCTGTGTTGTCTTTCCAGTGTATCTCAAGGTAATTGAAGTTCACCATTACAAGGGCCTGTGATCATGAGGTACTTTCAGCTGTCTATAGAAGTCCTCATCAACCTCTTCTTCTTGATCAGGTAGCCTGTAGTAGACACTCACAACAGTGTCATCTATATTAGTCTGCCTCTTAATTCTTACCCTTAAGAATCTAACTTGCTCTTTGTCCATCCCTAGGCAGAGCTTGAGACACTCACATAAAGACCAACTCTCACATACTCTCTCACAAACTCTCGTTTCCTCACATAAAGACCAACTCCACCACCTCACCTTGCCAGCCTGTCTTTTTCATTGTGGAAAGTGTTTTCTGTCAAGGAGGATTCTGCTACACTAACAAGTTAGAAAGTTTTCTTTGCCACTGTAATGTTCTGCATTGATAGGGAAAAGAAGAGGCCTGTTTTACTTCTAAATTATTTTTATCTAAAATATTGGATTGTTCAAATTGATACTTGATAGTACAGTTTCCTCCTTACCACAGCCACAATTACTACTGAGAGGATCAGCAGAATTCTCTTAGGCCTGGACTGGTATGAGGAAAAACTGTAAGACAGGTCCTACTGCTGCAGTATCTGGAGGTCTGTCTTCCTAAGAAAATTGCACACACCTGTTAGATACTTTTTATACTAATACTGTAATGACTCTGGGGCTGTCTTCCTTATGTGAGTTTAGATGTAGCCTTTGAAAAAGGCTGAAAATATGTATGAACCTAAGATTAAGGAAATTATCTTTACCAGCACTAAGTATTCATCATATTTGACTGTGTGTATGACCGGTGATGTTCATACATGTCATATATGCTTCCAAACACAGATAAAATATTACTTAAAATTCAGAGATTTTATCTTATTCATTTTCTCATCTTAACATATTTCCATTCACTCAATACATTAATATATATAACTATGCTACATATATCCACAGATGATGTCATTTATTTCCTATATATACAGAAACTTACTCTTTGCATAGTCTTGAAATGATCAATGGAAAGAAAATAAATAACTCTCTACTGAATAATTTCTTGAACTGAATTAGAATTTCCCTGATGCATGTCCTTCACCGATTGGGAATAAAGATGTTTTTTTATAGTCAAGTTAAAATAGTGTACTTCAGCTCAGATGTAAATACTGAGCTGCAGAAAGCAGTACTCAGTGCTTAAAATATTTTACATATAATGTTTAATAGCAACAGTAATTGGGTTAATTTATTTTGTCCTAGGTGTGGAATAAAATATAACTACCATGGATATTCTTCCTCAGCATCCCAGAATATGTTAGGGCACTAAAATTCACTGTGTGTCTCTCATCTAAACTGAACTATGGAGAAAACTTGATACAATTGAAGCAGATAGTTATTGTGATAACTGATTGATGGTTTTTGCTGAAGATGGTTTGCATGCCTTTGTAACAAGTATGTAAATCCTGGGCAGCTTAAGGNTCATTTCCAAGTGAATTCTTGAGGAAAAAAAAAGATGTTTCTTTCTTTCAAATATATGTGGTCTTTTAATATCAATATGCATGTTTGTTAGGACATGTATATTAGGTATGTCAACCAAACTTACAGGGTAATGAAACGATGCTTTCTTCTTCATCTGTCTCTTCATATCACTTTCTGTAGCTGTCATTATAATCCAGTTTCAGAGCTTCATAAGAAATAATATTAGGTAACATTACAGCCAGTATTTGATTAAAAGATTTAAGATTCAAGTTGGAGTTAGATTTCAGTTAACTTAAAACAAGTGGAGGTGTGCACGTGTTGGAGACAAGACTGGAGGCAAATGCAGAGTTTTTTTTAAATTTTTCTTTCTTTGATTGGCTACCAAGGGAGAAGAAGATGCATCTTCCTGCCTCTGTTATATACAGGTTTTGCTTCTTCTCCTGACTTCCCCATTCCCTTCCCCCCACAACAGACAGGAAAGTTACAGCCAATGCTGATTTAGATAATATCAAAAGCCTTACCTGACAAGGTAAATTCAAATTTTTAAGCAATCCCTTTATGCAGAAAGCCCTTGTTAGTTATGTTATTGCTGAAATGGCTCTGTGTGACAGTTTGTTTGCAAAATGTGAGCTATCTACCTCTTCAACTGCAGGCAAATCACATCATCATTTGAAATAAAAATAAAGATGTAATTTCTCTATATGTCACCAAATTGAAGTAATATTCCTTCTCAGTTTTCTTCATTCTTGACTTTCTAGGGAAATAGCAGCAACTGTGTGCCTTGGAGTGAGACATCTAATTTTGCTATGGATGAACACAGTGCTGTGTCAAAACAGTGGCACAGCTGTCATAACAGCTGTCACACATTAATCATGACAGTGACAAAGAGCATAATTACTTTATCTGGAATGTCGAGCATGCACACTCAGTATGCACCACTGCAGCATAAGCAGATGAAGTATGGTTTAATTAAAAGACATCAATACAGGTTAGTTAGACATGGTCTTGGAAACACTGATACAAAATGAAAATAAATTTATCAGTTCCTTCTTAAGGAGACTCAAAGAGCAATTACTTGGTCAACAAGGTAATTTGAATCTCTTTTCCTAATCAGTCCCTTGATTAATTATGCTACTGGCATACCTTTGTTTCTGACCCAAAAGCTCAACTATGTAACAGATTCAACAGTTACTGTTTCTTCCAAGATAGCTTAAATGTTCACACCTTCCCCACATCCCTTGTTTGCACAAAATGTTGCAAAATAACAAGCTTCACTGTATGCTGCTGTGTAAAACTTTTCTTTCCAACAGATTCTCCAACAGAGACAGAGTAGCGAAGACTGTCACATCATGGGCTTTGGAGTCTGTAATTGCACTTGCCAGTGCCTAGGTATCATATGACAAGAGACCATTGTAAAGATAATTACCTTTGAAAAATGCAAATCCACCTCAGTCTAAAACAACCCAAAGGATTACTAGGCAAGTTTTTTAACTCTATGCAGTTCAAAGTAGCTTTACTTTAGCATCACTTTCTTGGTCCACATGTGTATGCTGGTTTGCAACTGTTTTGTTTATAATTTCCTGAAGACAAAATACACCCACAAAGCAGTGTTGCTGAGGCTCAACACCCACAGCAAATTCCACTGGTAATTACCAGCTTGTAGTAATTTTAGTTTTTACTCCACACTTGTTAAGCTCTACAACTCATTAAATTCACTTATCAAAATTCATGGGGAAGTTCATGAATTGTACTGAACTTGACTCAATGAAATATTAATGAATCAATTTCCATAGACAGTAATTCATTATCTCACTGGATGGCATCAGAAAACTCAGTCCTGCAGGCAGTATCTTTCCACTTGCCTGCCAGAGGATTTCATTTTATTATTCAATATTTAAAGATCACACTCAGACTTACTGATAAGTTTTCACAACAGCTTTTCAATCTCTCCAAGATATATTTAAGGGGAAAACATTGTAATATTACTTAGCTGTTCCTCTGTAATCCATCAAATGTGATTTCCTATTAACCAGCAAAGCATGATTGTCCATGTGTAACAGATTACACGAAACAAAGATTTTTCCAAAATAAGAAATTCTTTCAAAATATGAAAGTATTTATTTTTCATTAACAGCTATAAATGGAAAAATGGAAAATATTTTAATAATTAGTTTCTAGGGGCAAAAGAATTATATTTATGAATCCAGGACTTAATGAATAGGTTTAAGATTTTTATGCTTCTCAAGAGAACTTACGTGAACCTATAGTCTCTAGAACTGCATATACTATCTTAAAACGATTTGGGCTACAATTGTTTCCTTAACATACCCAATGGTTACCCTGTGATAGCTTGCATAATTACTTATCTTTAGTAAGCACATATGTACCAAACCAACTGCTTGTTTAATTCTTCTTTCACATGTTTTGGGTTTGTAACTGAAATCATTAAACTGATTTGCTCTAAGTTTACTGTGGAGGAGAGACAAGTGGCTCACATCCTTTGGGATCTTGGATTTGGTGTAAGAGCACATGAGGTGACACGTGGAATCAAGACTCCATAACTTATAAAGTTATAAAGTAGGTATGTTTATTCAGCGCTGAGACGCATGGGAGAATCATTTCTCCAAAACAACGTGCGCAACCATCATGGCAACTCATCTTGGATTTATACACATACATATACATATACATATGAACTATACATATACATATACTATATATATACATATACATTTATGAACTGATACATATTCTAAAAATACCTATACATATGCATAAACTTCCCTCGTTTCTTATTATAATAAGTTTGAGAAGAGACCTCTTCCTGTTTTCTGCCTGTGAAAGATTTTCCCAGGGATGTGGGCAGTGGTCTTAACTTCCTTCTGCATCCGTGCTCTCAGGAATCCAGGTGTCCTTATCAATGGTGTTTCCACTCTTATCACAGGTCCAGATGACTTGTAAATCTTTTAACACCAGGAAGCTACATAAATCTTATAGAAATATGTTGCTTTAGCTAAACAATTGTCATACTATGTATTATTTAAGTGTGAGCAGTTTCTACTCCACTATCCTTCAAGTGTCGGTTGCTTTGGCTAAATTATTACTATTATGTTTACCCTTAAGTGTTAGTGCTTATCTCAAGCTGCTAAACAATGTTTATCCTGTTAGTACTGATTTGGAGCTTGAGATAAGTACTAACACTTAAGGGTAAACAAAATAGTAGTAATTTAGCCAAAGCAACCGACACTTGAAGGATAGTGGAGTAGAAACTGCTCACACTTAAATAATACATAGTATGACAATTGTTTAGCTAAAGCAACATATTTCTATAAGATTTATGTAGCTTCCTGGTGTTAAAAGGTCTGGTGTTAAAAGATTTACAAGTCATCTGGACCTGTGATAAGAGTGGAAACACCATTGATAAGGACAACTGGATTCCTGAGAGCACGGATGCAGAAGGAAGTTAAGACCACTGCCCCCATCCCTGGGAAAATCTTTCACAGGCAGAAAACAGGAGGAGGTCTCTTCTCAAACTCATTATAATAAGAAATGAGGGAAGTTTATGCATATGTAAAGGCGTTTTTAGAATATATATCAGTTCACTGTATAAATCCAAGATGAGTTGCCATGATGGTTGCGCACGTTGTTTTGGAGAAATGATTCTCCCATGTGTCTCAGCGCTGAATAAACATACCTACTTTATAAGTTATGGAGTCTTGATTCCGCGTGTCAGTACTTACCCTAGCTCCAAATCAGAGGTACTACCAGGCTCATAAAGCAGAAATCTCACCATCAGGATAAACTGACTTTATTGAATTTGTGTTCAGTGACATGGAACATTAGGCTCCTATCTAAATTCCTTGCATAGCCTTAACTTTTAGGGTATTCTTTGATGAAAGTTAGAAGAAGCTAGAAGATGAAATTCTAAAATCCTTTCTCAATTGCCTAACCTAGGAGAGTTAATGATGGAAGCATTCATTCTTCCTCTATTTGTGTTCAGTAGACACCTCTTAAAGTAGTATCTTTCCTTAACAATGGGAATTAGCAGGCTTTTGGTGTGGAAAGTGGCAGCAGTAGAACCTATTTCTCTCTTGGACTTAGAGGTTTGTTATTTATCTTCCCTGTTGCAGTGCCCATGTAGCAGCACTGATATTGAACTACTGGACAGATTGCACCCTGGAGTCATATCTGCAGCTGTATATATCAATACCACCTTCATTGCTCCAGTGCTGGTGAAGTTTATCTTCTGTCAGCTAGATTTACCACCTATTTCATGATTTGCTAAAGGTTTTCTCCTCCCCTAATTTGATTTTCAAAGCCCGTTAGTTTAATCTGGTACGATTGTTAACAGCTATTTAGTTAAACATTTACTTACTTTTTCCCCTAATTAAAAGGGATTTCCTGATGGATTTGCGAAGTTTAAACTTAAATGGTGAATACAGTGAACAGCAGCTGCTCAGGGAAACTGGGCAACAGCTATAAAGAACTTCAGCTATGAAATAAGAAACATTCAAAGATATAAGTGCTTTGTGGCTGCTAGCTGTTGCTATCATTTCTTAGTATTCAGGCAGTAATTGCTCATATTAGACCCTCTTCCTTGACAAAGTCTAATTCTAAATAAATTTCCTTCCACAAAGAACAACATAAAATGCATTCTGATCGCATTAGCAATCTTATACTAGACAAAACCTGTATGTTTTTCTAACAATATTTAAGGAACAGCAGCTTTATACAAACCCTTGCACCTACATAGTATTATCAATTTTCTATCAAGATAGTTGTCATGGTAGCAAGACAGAAGCCAAGAAACTGTTTGGACTAGTTATTGGCTAGCAATGGTTGCAAGGTCCAAGGTTTTCTTCTCCTCCAGGTATTGCAGTAAACTCTGCAACAAGTTCCTAATCTTCCCTGAGACCAAAAACATCTATAAAGTCTCAACCAACAAAGCAGCACAGAGTACCACTGAAAAAGAAAGCCATGGCATGTGGTAACTCAGATACAGCTATATTCAACAGGAAGGACATCGAAGTGACTTAGCACAGAGTCATTGAGATTGGTCACTCAGATATGGCCACATCTTAACAGCTCTGAGCCGACCTATTTGCATTCCCCTGGATATGCAAGAAAGCTCTGGGAATAAATTGTAGCTGTCATTTTGAGGAAATAGTATGAATTTGAAAACAATCCTGTATATAAATCCTGTATATAAACACTGTTCAGCAGAAGCACTCTGAGGACAAATCCCAAGTCTTCTCCAGCACTGAATAAAGTGTACTTGCCTTAATGGTTAAATTAAACTGTTAAGCGTAAGCTTCTTTGTTTCATTCACCAGCTAATATTTTTGTGAACTGAAAACTGGAAGTCATGTGTCCCATGCTCCACCATTTAAGATAGCTATAATACCACAGTTCATAATTACCATGCTCTCGGCATTTCTATGACATCAGATCTCCACTGCAACATGACTTATGTTAGCCCAAAGGAAAACTTCCAGCAAAACCTGACTATCTGTATGTACTATAAAAGACTTCTGGAGTTAAAAAACCAAGCACTTTTGAAAGGAATTGAGAGAATGAGAGCAGAACTTGATCTGTGGTGAATGAATAAAAAAAATTTTATCACTCAGTATAGGTTTATACGATAAGTGTTGGGCAGAATTGAACGGGGAACTGTTGCTTCAAAACTGATCTTAGAAGAAAAAGAGGCAGAACAGTGCAGTCAAATATTTTGTGCTTAAATAATCAACTAGCTATCAATGTGGAAGGTGCCTTCATTCATTCTCTGTGATTTCTAGATATTAATATAGCTCAATTTTTCAGCCCTTTGAAAAAGATTCTTTTATTCCAAGTAACCACATTCAGCAGATTAAGAACTGGGGGGTTGTTCTATATGTTTGTAATTACAGTTCTAGTTGAATCTTTTATCAAAGTTCACAACTGTTTCACTAAAGCAAAATTCATCATTTTTTTCTAACAACAAAAGAGACAGTCAATCCCTCTTTAAACCTATTCTGTGTTCAGTGATGCTATATTTTATTATCATGGCTAGTTAGCATTTCATTCTGGCTATCTGGAATATATTACATCTTTCCAATGTTGTAACTGAACATGGTAAAATCCCATATTAGAGCAGTGCTGTGTTCTCATACTGTATCATCCAGTTAAGTCTAGCTCTGTGCATAAAAATACCACAAAAAATATCCAGCTGATTTTTTTTCATCTTCTTAAATAAGTACAGGGTCAATTACTAATGAATTGGAAATAAGGTCACCTAGATTCCTTGGGAAGAGATTACCACTTTATTTTTAGTATCCCATCCATCGTTTTGAGTTACTACTCTGTTATGTATAAAATTACTGATTTTATCTATTATTATATTCATTAATATGTCAAATGTATACCTACAGAGATATCTATGTAAGAACAAAAACTTAAGCATACCGTATTTCCACACCTTCCATGAAGGATACTGCTTTTAATGTTCTGGGTGTACGTGTCTGCTTTTGCTACACTTCAAACTGCATAGAAGGGCTGGGCAACAACAGACTCTTGAAACAGTCACCTTTTTAACAACCTCTAGTTAGCTTCATTTGCAGATTGTGGCCATATGGATCCGCAGACATTATTTCCTGTTCAGCCTCTGTATCATCACGCACATTGTAGGGTGATGTGACAGATCCATCTCATGTAGAGGCCCTCATATTCCTCACTGAGATTTCTACCACCTGGTCTAGTCTGCAAAAGCAACAGCAAAAATATCTACAACTTTTCAAGACAACAGTACATCAAGACATTTTCTGGACCACAAATTTCACTGTTCTAAGAAGCTGAGCATTTACTTTTAATCAGATATTCTCCAGCATCTTGTCCTCATGTCTAACTGTACTTTTCCTCTGATTATGTTGTAGTGACCACTCTACATGAACTTGTAATTTTCTCTAATTATGCTGTTGAAGGTAAACATAAAGACTAATATTTTGTAGAGGTTGCCTTCTAGCACAGAAGCATTAACAATGCCTGTCAGCAGGAGGGTAAAATTCTGGTAGAATTAACAATAATTTTTTTTAATAGAGTGTTCAAGAAAGGTAAAGGAGAGCTACAACACTGATGTTGCTATGCTATTGTAGTAAATTTCTTCTAAAAACAATGTTTACATGGGTGGATAAAATAATATCCATAGACTGTGTGGCTCACTATTGCAGAGCAAAAAGACTTGAAAATTAGTCTTAAAAGGAGTTCTGAAAATTCTTACACAAGTTTAACAAATAACTTACACACAATTAAATGGGGGTCAGATATGTACAGCCTAGAGGTTTCTGGTGTACCTTCTTTCTGCATGATTTTTGTTGTTGTTTTTTGGGGTTGCAGGGTGTTTGTTTAGAAGCATAAATAAATCCACATAGTTCAATCCTGACCTCTGTAGATTCCTCACCTCCTCATTTAGAGTTTCACTAGCTATGGGATTTCTGCTTAGGTACTCTTTGGGTGCATCAATAATACCTTTAAAGTCACCATCAAAAGCAGCAACAAACACTCCAAGTATGAAGTGGCATTCAAAGCCTACAGGCTTGAGGCTTTTACATGGTTTGAAAATTTAGTTAATTGTGTTATTTTTTTGGTCAGTTCATCTTGATACACACATAAATTCATCACTAATGTATCATTAAAAATAATCAAAGAGTGTATTACTATTAGTCATTTTTATAGCAGAGGGTGACATAGTTGGAAATAAGGTTAAATTCTGGGCAGCTTTGACACAACCACCCCCTGTATGTATTTCCAATAAAATACAAAAATAATTGCAATTGTAATCTCACTATTGCACTAAATATGCAGATGTCATGGCTAGAGTCTGAATATCCTCTTTTTGTCTATGATGAGAGACATAAGTGTACTTTATATATAAGATAACAACAAATCATTTTCTGGCTAATGCCTAGCTGCACGGGCTATATGGATACACTCCTATGACACTATTACAGATGTGCTTTCTCATCTTGCTGTTTAGTTGTTATTGTAAACCGTGCTTAATAATGATGCAATAATAGTCTGATGATTCATTAGTAACAGTGACCTTAGCAAAACAGGCATTTTACAGTTTGGAACAGAGTCTACTAGCAGGACATAAAACTCCAGTATGAATTGAAAAGTCAGAATATGAATTTTTCATAAGAGCACTTCACTGATTTCCTAGTGATCTCCCTACAGAAAATAAGAAATATAAAGTAAGAATTACTTTGTTCTAGAAAAGAAAAATGTTGTTTGACTTTGTATAATAAGATTGTTCTCGGGAGTTAAGCTGTGACTGCCTTGGGAAGCTGTTTTGCTGAGCTTATTCTTTGTCAGACCTACCACATACAAAAGCCCTTTTGTTTCCAGAAATTCATCTAACCTCCAAATATTTTAACTAGTCATAAAAGATGTCAGAGGAGATCAGGTCCATCTTTATACGCTATGTAACATAATGTACCTGTAGTGTTATATTTGTTTACAATTTATTCTGAATTTTTTGCACTATTTTGCCTTTAATATTAAAAGAACACGTTGTATTCTTAAAATAAGTAGTCCAGAACAGAAGTTACTTTAAGCTACTCTAATTAAAACTGTGACAATGTTTACCTGTTGCTCATACTATGCTGATAAGGAGTATATGTAAAGGAAGTGATAATTCATTCTGAAGATTTTAATTGGAGAAGTCAGGTTAAAATTTCCAAGTACCACACAGTCCCAAATCAACCCCTATACTGTGGATGCAGTGACAAAGCTATTTTGATACCTATGCCCATAGCAGAGAAAGGACAGTGTGGATGATGTCAAAATGGAGAACACATCTGGAAGACCTGCTAAATTTAGCGCATGTGTCTTGGCATTCTTGATATGCAATAGCAGAAAGTCAGCCAAGATTCAGATTCAACTGAGAAGCAAACATGCATTCTGTGTACTGTTACAAGGAAAATTTGGAAAGCCAAATACACAGAGAGGGAGGATTGTTTATAGCTAAAATAACCATAACAGGTGTCTATAAAAGAGCTGTTTGCATGAGCTGTCACTATTAGAATACAGCCTGCCTTGCCTGGAAAAGTATCTAATTGGCAGTACCCATAAGGTTAAGTAATTTAACACCTGCTATAAAGATGGAACTTAATAAGATCTAATCCTGACACAACACTAGCCACTGCTATCCGTGATGACACTGTCCCACTGTCCTCAATGTTCAGGTCCAAGAAAACAGTTCTCACTCAGTCCATGTCTGAGTGGCTTGGCAGTTTAACTGCTGTCCCAAATGGAAACAAGGTTAGTTCAGCACAGTTTATGAATCTTCATGCTAACTACCACAAGCCAATTTTACTTCATTTTTCTCCAGAACTGTGAGGTCATTAAACAGCAGCTTGTAAAAATACCAAACTATGTCTAGAAATAAATACTTGCTTGTTATGAATCTGTTAATTTGTGTTGAAATAGAAAAGATTTAGCTTGTATGAAAACTAAATGCAACCTTAAAAACAACCAGAGGGTGAATGGCTCAGCTTCTTTAAACTTGAGTCCCAGGGGTTTCAAAGTATCTAGGACAGCAAGTAACCCATAAAATAGTAAGAATAATTTGGGACCATACAGAGAAGTATCTTGTAGTAACATTAGTCTTGAAATGGGACCTTAAAGGATGAAATGGATCCATTATCTAAGGGCTCTGTTATGCTCCATGTGTTAATAAAACGTGTGTGACTCCTACCAAGGTACTTGAATGGGTGAAGGAGTCTATACAGCCCTTTTATATGCACTGCACAAGATCAGCAAACAGAAGAAACTACTAAGACATCTATTACATGTTTTTTCAATTGTATGAAGCCTGTGTGTATATATATATATATAGGAGAAATATCTAGTATATTACAGGAAGAAATTGAAAAAGATATGATGAAACCAGGAACTCAAAAAATCCCTGCCAACTCATTCCAGACTCTTTGAATAAAATAAACTCTTAGGAAAATAAATGAAAAGAGAAAAGAACTAGGAAAAGAAATTGAAAAGGAAAGGAAATTACTATATGTTACTATAACTGGAACAGATTTTATCACAGGGTTATTAGAATTTGGAGGAAAACATTATTTTCTAAATTGAATAGGATTCTTCTTATTGTTCTAAAAATATTGAACACAAGAAAGATTCCAAGCAAAAATTAGATTAGACTGGGAAATAATATATATAAGAGAAGTGGCTCTGAGTTAAATGTCTATATAAACGTTATAAATACTAAATTCTGTCATGTAGCTCTGACCTAATAAGAATAGCTTTACAGTTTCTAAATACCTAGTCCTATAGTCCTAGTCACTACCTATGTAGAAAAAATGTTGATCATATTCTGACTGTAGGAATTCCCCAAGTTGCCCCAGAAAGAATACGGGGAGAGGAGGTTTTTCAGTCATTATCAGGCCCTATCTGATGTTTTATTCAGGCTTCAGAGGCCTTCCATGTGAATAGATTATATAATTTAGATCAGAAAATGTGATACAATAACACTTCCTTTTTAACATTATTCATTTCCCCAGTGTAGACATCAACTTTTCAAATGTGGGAAACTGAACTATTGAAATGCTGAGTTTAATTTTCTGCTGCAGAGGACAAACAGACTTTCTTCAGGGTTTTTCTTCCTTTAATGCTTTCTAAAATGAACTTGAAAGAAATTTATAATAAAAGTTATTACTGCACACTCATGTTTATCATGTGTCTGCACACACGTTTAACATGTGTCTGTATCTCAAATATAAATAAAGCTATGTGTGAATGTGATTTCAGAGACAGCAATCAAATGTACAGCTTACTGCCCAAATTCTAGTTCTTATTATTAGTGTTTGGCTCAAGAGTGTTCCAAACTGAACCTTTTAATGCTTGCTGGATGATTTTGCCGTAAATAAAAGGGATGAGGGAATTTTAAAGTTGAAGTAAACTAAGGCATAACAAGATGAAGGACAAAATTTTGCAATGGCTAAAACTGAGAAGAGACATTTCCAATAGTCTTGTTAAAATGAGTCAAAGAGCTTGCAAACACTTTCCTAAACACGTGACAAAGAAAATATTAATCTTATAAGAGTTAATGCTGTATGACTCATGATCCATTAAGCTAGCTTTATCTGATGGTGGAAGAAATATAAAACCTGAAAAAAATTATTTACCACTCTTGTAGTTTTGCATAATTTTGTGGGCATTTTCAAAGACTTTCCCAAGCGTGGTAAACTCTTGACTGCATACTAATAATAAACCTCACAAAAAACCACTTTCTAACAGCTTCCTCATTAAATGTACATGTTTCTCTGTGATTTTAATTAACTTGAATGTATCTACCCACAATATAATAAGTAAGTTCAGTTCTTAAGCAAAGTATGTGTATAATTCTTTATTGCAACAGGTGGCAATAGTGTAGAATTGAGCTGCATCAGATATAGGGTTTGACCTAACCTTTTTTAAACCAAAAGTGGTTTGTTTTATCCATTCACTAATACATTTTTCAGAACTTTGGCAAAACAGTGCTTTTATTCCAGTAGTTTCCACTAGAAAAAAACTCAAGTAGGCCATGTTCAGGAAGTTTGGAAAGATCACTGGCATTCCTCTGCTGGTCTCCATATGAAAACCAAGACATAATGCTGCTGTGAACCATGCTAGTGTCTGCCAGTCCATCTATTATCAGTACAGGAACTAAAATTGAATCTCTCCCTAACCGAAATGATACAATACACCGTTTGGAGTCAGATCATGATTCTGCATATGATTTCCTTGGTGTATTCACAGAAGACACAAGATTCAGCAACAGTTCTTTTTCAAATGACTTTATAGTCCTGAAAACTTTTACAAAATATTATACTATTTCCTACCCTATCACCTCTTCTAGCTTTTTACTATGTGAAAGAAAATGATTAATCTTATGATCCAGGATAAGGGAGTAAATGGACTAAATTTCAAAAAAATAACATCAGCATTTTATTTCATATCTCTCTTGATACCCAATTTTCACAATATAATTACAGCTATGGGATTTGGGGAAGAAGACAGAGTTAGAAGTTGGATAAGGAAGAAACAACAGAGCATGAATCTTTTAACTCAAATTATTCAGAAGGAAGGAGAGTTGGCTTTTGCCTATCACGTCATTGCAAACACCTTCATTGTTCTTTTCAAGTCCTCCACGACTGATGATGAACAGCTGTTAAGATTTGGGCATGTCTAAGTGAACCAGATGATTCATTAATAATAGAGTAAATCTGGCACATATCTAACCTCCAGTTTTCTCTTTGGTTTTATCCTCTACTGATTTATTTTGTTTTAAATCTACCTTTCAAACGTTTTTTTTTTCAGTTTACCCCTTTCTGATTCTGAGCAATCAATTCTGTTGATCATTTCCTTGTCTTGGATTTTTCTTGCTGCAATACCTTACAACAACAACAAAAACAACAGAAAGCACATTTTCCTCATCCAAAACAAACAAAAAAATATATACCCCACAATCATCTATTGATAACTTTCAAACCTACATGGACATGTGCACATACACCTACTTGCAAACACCTTAGAAGGCAGGGATCTGCTCATCTTGCTTGTATTGTGTAAATATTGTGTTACTGATATTGGCTGACAGCTACCTGAAAGAACTCTCAGTCCCAAGTGCACTGCTTTCACATACTAGATCTCCTCATTTACTTCCCTGTTCATGTCATGCTGTCCATTTCCTTTTTAATCTACCTGTCACTTTGATATTTTCAAGTGTTGCATGAGACTGAGCACAGAGAAGTGTAGAATGAAAATAGGGGGGAGGTGGCGGAGGTAGGTAAAAAGCTAAGATTAAAGAGCAATGAGTAGGAACTGATTTCCATACTTTGGTTCCTTGCATATGACTTACATATTGCTGGTCTTTCAAAAATCACAGTATAGTAACTGTAGTTGCTAAGCTTTACTGTTTGTGTTTTTTCAGGAAGAGGAGGTGAGGCTGAAGTAAGAGGGATGATAGGAGACATATGTCTACTTCCTTTGTGAACTTTAATTTATAATACTTGAGAGAACTGCAACCACTAAAGTAACCTTTCAGACTTCATGGGTCTGTCCTCCTGCAAATATTTCCTAATATATCAGGAAGCATACAGTGAATTTATAGGTAAATAAATGTTATGATGAAACTTACTGGAGGATATTTTTCTCACATATATTATTAAAATCTAAACATGTATTAATTACAAATTCTATCTAATTGTGTATATACACTGCTAAGTATGGTAATAAATCCGAGAAAGATCAAATCTGAAATGCACGCTTCCAGTTGCATCCCAGGAGTAGTGGTGGTTGGTTAGTTACTCAACTCCGGAATTAACTGTACAAATCCATATCAAAGTATTTGGAGGCTGAAATAATTAACTAAACATGACTCAGAGAAAATAGAAAAAGTATTGTCTCTGTAATACTTAGTACAACTGCCAGAAAATAAAGGTGTAAATTGAGAAAACCTTGGAAGGAAAGGAATTAGAAAAGCTGTGGGAAGAAAGTGAAAGGTAATTAATTGTGTTATGTTCTTTCTTATAACTGTCCTGTCTCCCGCTCTCTTTGAAATACTGGTATGAAACAATTTTTACAAACAGATCTGAAAAAAATAGTACTGTTCAGCATACCTACTGCTTAAGAAAGCAATCCATGTTTCTTTAAATTATCTATCTCTTTAGAAAAAAATCCAAATATGTTTTCAGGAGAGATGTCAGGAAATTTTGATTTTTTTAAGTTAAAATGTGGTTTTATAACCTCTTTTTCCTCATTATTCAGGCTTCACAACTCTCCTGGGAATAAATTATAGAAAAAATATATCTGTCGCAATCTTTCTGGATTTAGGTGTGAAACGTTTAAAAGGTAGGTCTCCAGACATGAAAGCCAGAGCTACATCAGCAACTAGATGAGGTTGATTTTGTTATTGACTTCAATTCAGATTATTATGCCAGCCTAGGACCCTGATATGCAGACTAAGTTCACTGGTGCTTCCTGACATGGAATGGAATATTTCTAACTTGTATTCAAGTTATATTCCCATATGCATTCATATCAATTCCTAACAGAGAGTGAATGCAAACATGGTTCTGAGCACTCATCAACTTGGCTTCCTTTTCCTGTTTTTTGACTTTTGTCTGTGAAAGATGAAAAGCAGTGATAACTAAACCTGAAAGCATTGGCAGCATGAAGACATTCAGGAAAACTTTGCTGTATTGGATCAAATTGCTGGAAAAGCCTCTTTGAAAAAGCATGGATAATTTAAACAAATCTTTACTACCATTTCAACTTACTATGAAACAGTGTCAGAGAAAGAGAACTATTAATCACAATATTTCTACCTGACCATTTCATGACAATTGTGAAGTGTCTGTGAACAGGTATCCTCCTCACCATGTGACCACAAATTTCACAGATTAATTTATAAACTTGGGTGAAATTTCCATAGCCCTTTACAATCAACACAACAGACTTAATCCAAGTTATTGTTTTTTCCAGCTGTTTGCCAAACTGGATTTTTAAAATACTACAGAGCATGCTTTCCTCTTTGACATCACTTGCAATATCATGGGCTTTTCTTCCCTGAAAATAAAATTATCATCATTATATCAGGAGCATATTTATTACAGACACTGCCTTTATCGTATTTAAAAGTAACTCTGCTCCAGGCATTACTGTATTTTATGTCTTGCCACTACATCATGCTTGGTTTGGGGGTAGAAGGACTCCTCCCCAGAAAGAGATAAAATGAGGATATTTATTAGTGCCAACATATCTACAGAGTTATGATCAGACCCTCACTCTAGTTTATTTTAATTTTTCTTGTTTTCCTCATTTGCTTACACATTTTGATTCTCAACCTCTAGCTCTTTCATTTTAATTATTCCAGTGCTGCCACAACTTTTTTCTTTTCAGTCCAGATGGTTTCTCGTCCAAAGTATTTCTACTTAGGTACAGCAACATGACTACCCACAGACACATGGAATAACTCTCTGTTTTCTTACACTGCATGAAAACTGGTTGAACAAAATGCTGGGATACTTAGTGAAAACTGCCCAGAGGTAATTTTTCTATCCTTTGCTTTGGGCTCCAAACTAGAATTTGGTGGTCCTGTAGTCAACATATTCCAGTGAAGCTATCTGAAGGAGATACATAAAGAAAAGTCAGAAGGTGACTGGATGTCACAACCCAGACCCACGAGCCACATTCGTGTCTGGCCCTGATGGGGGGGTAAGTAGATTAGTTTGTCTGTGTGGCAATCCAGAGGCCAATAAGGTCATTCCGAGGGTGAATATCAAAACAGTATTTATTTCTGGCTCCAGCAAACCTAAACATACCAAGATACTGGGCCACACAACAAAGACATGGTGGGGTGCAACCACTCAAAGTTACAGAAATTAATCCCTGAAACAACCCAAGTTCCTAGGATCTGGCCCAACACCGATGCCACAAGGAAACTGGGGGGGGGGGGAACGGAACACGGGGGAAGAGAGAGAAAGAGAGAGGGAAAGGAATCACCACGTTGGAGGCAGCAGACAATCTTGCAAACACGTGGTCCAGGCTGCATGGTCTAGGCTGCTCCAATCGAAGAGTGTGAGTCAGTGCCAGCATGTAAGTGTGCACTCCAACCCCTCTCTTCCCAGTCCTTCTATATCTGCATTTTTGGTGGGCTCTGGAAGCCAGCAGGTGGTGGGGAGAGCTGTGCCTGCTCCTGCACTGCACCCTGCTGAACCGTGGCATGACAGACAAGCTGGTGCCACAAGTGGGTAGTCTTCCGACAAAATGTTTAAGGCAAATAGATAAACATAATCTGACTTGACATTCCACCCCATGACTTAAACATTTGTCACAGAAGTCAAATAAAAAACTCAGATCCATGTGGTCTATAGTGGTGACACTTCAGAGTACAACTTGCTCAGCTGAACATGCCATTGTATCACCCCCACCCAACCACAGCCAGCTCTGGTCTCAGAGTCCATCCAAGCAAGAGAGAGAGCGGTGACCACTTCTACATTGTCCTTCTGTTGAACGCGACACACAAGCAGGCAGTCTTCAAGCAAAATGGTTAAGGCAAATAGAGTTGACTTCACACTCCACCCCATGACTTAAGCATTTGCGACAGAACTCAAGTTGAAAACTCAGGTCCATGTCATCTATAGTGGTGACACTTTCAAAAGGGGAGGGGATAAGGAGAACAAGACCAAGGGAGAAAGAAGGAAGGGTTAGTCATGCCCCAGATCCATGCACTATCAATGTCTTCAGTCAAAAGACAGGGTGTTGGGGGGGTTTCCTTGAACTACAAGTTGCTAGTTTGTGCTGAGGCCTCTAATGACTTTCTCAGTCTTAAAACACGGAGGGACTGGGATCGGAATACACCTGATAGAGGAAAAAAGATGGGGAGGAAAAGAAGAAGA
>WAAB01021187.1:0-17525 GCA_013389865.1 Piaya cayana
TCCTGGCATTAAATATCAGGGGAAACCCTCTCCTATTTCATGAATAGGTATTTAATCGCATCATTCTGCTCCCAAAACTTATTTTCTCCACCTCAGCAGAATCCTGCTAGAATCACAAAGCACCTCATTCTCCCAAGTTTTGTAGTCCCACCAGTTCCCTCAGGGCACTTGCATTTGCATTCTTTAGAGTAAAGATTTTAGACTTCTCCCTCTTATCAATGATGATTGTGGGTTGGATTTTTGGGTCAAGATCAGGGATGGGCTCCAAAGTTACCATCCTCTCCTTCCCAAAATAATAAGCCTTGTGGTCTGAACTAGAAAAACTTATCTCACAGCACCCCCCACTGCTTTTTAAAGTCTCCTCGGCAAAACTTGAAAAAACACTTTCACCACCAGCTCCATAAAGTTAAAAACCCCCCAATCTCAGCATCCTTTCCCATGCAAATCACTCTCCATAGCACCTTGCAAAATCTCTCTACTAAAATTAACTTGCCAACCCACTTTACTGTATGGTACCCCATAAAGCAGATCCCATTCACTACCTCCTGTCTGTATATTAAGTAAAACAGGATAAGCTTCTACAGTGAACCCCTGCCAGTGCTCTCCAGCCCCCACAACCTCACCACCCCCACAACGGTTCCCACGGTATCAAACACTGTCGGTGACTGGAATGGCGCCGTCGGTTCCAGGGGGGAATGATCTTCAGGGTTGTCGATTGGAGGTGGTCCTGGCAGGCAACTTCCCTTCTCCTCCATGTTTTTGGTCATCTCTTTGAAATCTTGTTGCCATGTTGAATGCTCAGGTGGTGTTGAATGCTCGAAGTCTCCACTGAACGAATTGTCTGGCGAGATGGCTGATGGACTCCTTTGTGGAGAGGAATATTCCCTCTCGTCTTCTTTATCCAGAGCCTCTTCATGCTCCACAAGAGTGCTAGTATTATCCTGACCGCTGTAAGCTTCTCTCTCTCTTCACATAAAGTTTCTTTAACTAATCTCCAGAGGGGCAGATATTGCCAAAGGCTCGTATTTCCCAAGATACATTATCTGAACAACGTTTGTCCCATTTTCTCCCAAGTCTCTTTTTCCATTAGGGTGTCAGCAGTTGGAATAACGCTGCTTTGATCAGCCCATCTTAATGGGCTGCAACACAGTTTTTTCATAAACAATTTCTTTCATAGAAAAGCTTTTTTTGAGGAGCTTCAGTGCAGCTTCTATCCAAGACTCATCTTCAGACAAAGGTACATGGCCCATCTCCTCAATGACCGCTCACCTGGCCAAAAGTGAGTTTCCCATATTCCCTTTAAGCTGTAGCTATCCAAAAAAACTTTTTTCACATGCTGAGCCAGCACATACCTACTTCTGGTCGTCCTTACCACACAACCCAATCTAATCTCCGGCAGTCTTCAAGCCGAATCTGGGTGTCCCAGTTANGTCTTCCCTGGCCACCACCCTACCAACATAACTATGTTGCTAGGTTGCAAACTCCTGCCCCTCATCCTCAGGTTACTTCATTAACATAACACAACAGAGTCATGACCACCTTTGGGATTTTCCCAGCTCCACCCTGCCAGGGTGCTTGGAGGAGCTCGCTTCCCAGTATCTCAAGGCACTTTCCATAACAAACTTTCCTACTTTTTAAGGATTTGAGCCCACTGCTGAACAAGGCAGTGCAACTTAATTACACAGTACATGAAAAAGGCTAAGGTACTGAATATCTTCTTTGATAGTGAAAAGAAGGACACACTCACTGGAAGAAAAGAATCTGAGGTCATCACAAGGTGCCTGTGATTTTTTTTTCCCCACAGAACAGAGAATTTAATTTTACTCCATGGTGGTCGTAGGTATGAAATATTTTTGCTGACAATGCTGTGATTCTGTAGGAAGTCCACGTTTATTAGCTATTAATGCGCCTTGCAAGCATATCTAAATGTTTCCTTTGTTTAATCCTTCTGACTTGAATTTAACATACTATATTCAAATGGACACGAACTGCCAAAGTAGACAGAAATTAAGAACTACACATATGGTCTCCAGGGCTTAGATTGATGCTGTAGAATAAATTTAATTATTTACTCTAGTTTCCTTTTTTATCTCACTTTTCTTCCTTCTGTTCACTTGCAACATCCAAAATTTGTACAAAGAATATTTGTTTTCACAAGAGAAAATGAAGCTGCTCACTAACAAATGCTGAGGAATTTCATAACTAAGCAGATTTTTATCTGGTTCTTCAGAAAAAGTGTCAGTTCCAACATCTTTCCAAGGAAATGTAGACACAAATTAATTTGATGTCCACCTGTTTTTCTAACTGCTTTCCTGACAGCCTATGTGGGAATTTTATGTGTTCTTGACTTCAGGACAAAATGGACAATCAAATTAAGGTCTTTTGTCCATTGCAGTGTTATTTTTTTAAATGATTATTTTTCCCTGTGCTCACACGGTAAACACTCTCAAGTAGGACAATACTTTGGAACATGTATTGTATGTTTCAGGCAGCCAAGATGTTGTTCTAGATGATGTATAAACACACATTGTCATCCTCGGAGGTACAAGAATAATTTGGTTTAGAGTTACAGCAGTTCACAGATACTACTGCTCTAGGCAGTGTATATACACATGGTCTAACAGAATGCTCTTTGCCAAGCAGTTTCTCTTAACAAGCTTAAGACATTGGACAGCAGACTGCTAGAAGCAAAATACTGTATCCCATATCTATAAGTATTTTGGCATACCCTATATTCAATTCATCTTTCAGCCTGGAAACTCAAGCCTTATGAAGCAAAGAAAGAGAAAGCTTCTAGAGCTAGTAGAGACAAACAGAAAGAGACAAACAACAGAGAGACAAGACAAAACAGACAAAAGAGAGAACAGAGGAAAACAGAGAACACAGAGAGTGGTGCAGGACTTTGAAGGAATTTTTAACCTCTCTGTCACCACCCCTGACCTGATCAGGTAACAGGCTCAGGCAGGTCCCTACTCCCCAGAACAGTCCAGACATACACTCCATCACTTGCAACCTTGACACTGGGGCTGTGGGCAATCACCTGCTTTAAGCCATTCTACTAATGCCAGACCAGGTCCATACATTTAGCCATTCTAAACTGGCTCTTTTATCCAGGTTTAGCATGGCCTTTGGTCCCACCCAGGTGCTAGCAATTAGTTTAATCATAAGCAACCATATGTTCCCACAAAATCTGTCTTCTGCATTTGTAATCTACAAGTTAACACCTAGCTTAATACCATTTCCCTACAAGCAGACTTATCCCAGGACTCATCTGTTCTTGAACTATGTGATAGAGTGGGACTTCTTGTTGGTTTTGTTATTTTTTATGAAACTGCCTGCTTCATTAACTAAGTGGCAACATAATTCTGCTAGATGAAATTCCTCAGGAGCATTCTCTAAAAAGAAAGAGATGAACTTCTATAAAAGCCTCTAACATATATACTCAGAAAAATACCATTCCTCCTGAAATCTATCTGTTGTATCCAAATTACAGCTTAGGTTGTTGACATTTTCCATTAGTTTTATGATTTTGTACTTTATGTGAACCAAGTAAATACACCTATTATGCAGAGTCAATAATTAATTGCTCAAATAATTAAAGATTGCGAAGATTGATCAATGAATGATGTTCACTTAGCTTGATGATATTAACATAAAGCAAAAACAATCCAGTTATGAAAGTTTATTCATCAAAATGGTTAAATTAAAATTGATACACAAAAACTTTCCACTATCTACCCTTGTGGTGTCTCGTTCATGCTTCTGCTCCTGAGATTCTACATCAGCTTGGGGATGTCTTATCAGCTGAAGATGACTCATCAACATCCTGAGTCCTTTGCTAGGGGAAGTGTGATATCAAAGAGGGGATATCTTCCATCTCACTCCTGCATCTGCATGGATTCACTTTTGCATGGTTGTTGACACAGTTCTCTTGCTTGATCTTCAGTGATTCACAGTTCCACTTAGTATCCAAATTTACTAAACATCATTTGCTAGATACATGTTTTTTCTTTTCTCTGTTATCCAGGAAAGTAGCTTTACCTAGTTCCTAAGATGATATTATTTCATTGACCGGTAGTTGATCACTGGGGAGCTGTCTGTAGCCTTGAACCTTTGCTATACTTCTACACCCAGAGATGCAAGATCTTTGCTATCACTCAATGCATGTAATTCTTCTGTAATGTGTCCTTATTCCAGTGTTACAAACAGTTCATTTGACACTGAATAATGAATGCCCTGTTATTATTATCTCCTGATGCAGAGATGTATAAGACTTATACTACACGACTGTATACAACTACGCAAAAAGGAAACCAAATTAGGCAACAGTTATTTGATTGTTAAGCAATTTCTCTTTCAACTAAACAAGCTAAAAGAAAGTATCAAGTAGGTGACAAAAATCAAGAGAGAACTTCATAAATACTAAAGTCTGCAGTTTTAGTTTAGCACAAAGCCTCAGACCTGTTACAGTTATGACAAAGCTATATTCACTGGGTTGCATGGCTCCACACAGTTTAAAAGAAATTTAGACGGGCATAATATTTTCTAACTTCTGGTCAACTAGGATCTCCCCAGTTATTCAAGACTGCTGATAAACAATAGAAAATGGCTTGGTGAGTCCTTCTGCCAGTTTCTTCAGTATTCATCAGTGTATCTCATCTAGCCCCAGAGACTTGTGCATGTCATAATGAAGTAGCAGATTACTAACCATTTCCTCTTAGATTATGTGGGCTCCATTCTGCTCCCCCTCTCTGGGAAATGATAGGATTTCTTCCATATCCTCTAATTACTCTAATCAGAGACTGATCAGAACATTTAGGCAAAAAGAACTGCCACAGAATTTTTGATAACATTTCCCAAGTTACCTCCATGGTCTTGATTTTCTAACTAATCAGTTTCAGTGTCTGGTCATAGTCTAAAAAATGGCAAATCACACCTTTTGAATCAGTGTATGATCTTTCTGCTGCCTTTTGTATGGTATGTATAAACATTTTTTCAAACTTCCTGTAAAAATACCTGTTTTTCCTATACCTGCTCCCGTTCTGATTCTCCCCTTGCTTTATTTTGAGTTGAAATCAAAGCATCTATTTTTCCTGCACAGTGAAACAAGAATCAGTTGCATTTATAGACTACAGGTGTGAACAGTCCTCTTTACTACGGGCACGGAGTTGTAGTTAGGAATTAAAGGCAGTGAAATGATGCCCTGGGAAATGCAAATATTTAGTAACGACTGAGGCCTACCAACCTGTGGCCTGCATTGCCTTCAACTCTATCTGATATTACTAAAATTAAGCATATAGGAGAGGTGGTTATAAGAAAATATCAGTAGACAAAATGTTTATTTTGTTAATGTGTTGAACAATGCACTTCTAACATTATACACTTCATTGAAGTGAATATTCACATTTCTAATTGATATATGTTAATGATTTTACTTTGAAATCAATAGGTTTGAATAAAGCTGTCAATATGAGCAATTTTTTTCTGTATCTAATTAAAAAACCCTAATTATCTGATAAAGGAAGAAGTTTTGTAATCAGTCCACTGACTGCCTTTTCATTTTTCCTTTAGTTGGTATTCTACAATAAAGATTTTATAGAGGGTTCAATCTGAATGTAATTAAAATGCTAGTATATTTTGTGTAGCTTTGTTAGTATTAAAGCATAAATAAAAGACTGCATAGCAGAATAACTTTTAAAATCAAGGGCTTTTATCCAAATGTAGTGAAAACCGGCAGAAAGTACAACTTCTCAATGTGAACATGTGGAGGCTTACCAGTTTTGAAAAGCAGATTGTGGGCTGCAAATAGCCACCAGATACCTCCATGTGCACATAAATGTATATGAACCTTAGAATCATTTAGAACTGGATGTAACTCAAGACTAACTAGATGTGTTGAGGTTTTTTAGGTTTTCAAGGGCAGAAGGCCAAGCTGTATAACTTTATTCTGCATATTTTCTCTTTATCTTTTTTTTTTTTTTAAACGTGAGGGAAGCCAGAGTTGGTTTGGTTACATGCTTAAAATTCATCAAGAGAATGGTTTCTCTCAGCTTACTGCTTTCTCCTTCTTCTTCTTTGCAAACATTACCACTTAAAGGCTTGAAACTTTTTTCCTTGTAGCAATTCAAAATGCTAACCAGTCAAACTTATGACATCTACAAGCCTCAATACAAAGGCACCAAATCCAAGGTTATTGTTTGTTTATAACTACCTTTTGATATGTCTCTTTTAGTCAGTATTTTAGAATCTATTTTGAACAATCTCTGAACATACATGATGTTTTTCCAGATTGTGCCAGTTTGTTATGGATTTTACCATTACTTCCTAATGAAACTAGGAAAAAATANCATGTCATAATGAAGTAGCAGATTACTAACCATTTCCTCTTAGATTATGTGGGCTCCATTCTGCTCCCCCTCTCTGGGAAATGATAGGATTTCTTCCATATCCTCTAATTACTCTAATCAGAGACTGATCAGAACATTTAGGCAAAAAGAACTGCCACAGAATTTTTGATAACATTTCCCAAGTTACCTCCATGGTCTTGATTTTCTAACTAATCAGTTTCAGTGTCTGGTCATAGTCTAAAAAATGGCAAATCACACCTTTTGAATCAGTGTATGATCTTTCTGCTGCCTTTTGTATGGTATGTATAAACATTTTTTCAAACTTCCTGTAAAAATACCTGTTTTTCCTATACCTGCTCCCGTTCTGATTCTCCCCTTGCTTTATTTTGAGTTGAAATCAAAGCATCTATTTTTCCTGCACAGTGAAACAAGAATCAGTTGCATTTATAGACTACAGGTGTGAACAGTCCTCTTTACTACGGGCACGGAGTTGTAGTTAGGAATTAAAGGCAGTGAAATGATGCCCTGGGAAATGCAAATATTTAGTAACGACTGAGGCCTACCAACCTGTGGCCTGCATTGCCTTCAACTCTATCTGATATTACTAAAATTAAGCATATAGGAGAGGTGGTTATAAGAAAATATCAGTAGACAAAATGTTTATTTTGTTAATGTGTTGAACAATGCACTTCTAACATTATACACTTCATTGAAGTGAATATTCACATTTCTAATTGATATATGTTAATGATTTTACTTTGAAATCAATAGGTTTGAATAAAGCTGTCAATATGAGCAATTTTTTTCTGTATCTAATTAAAAAACCCTAATTATCTGATAAAGGAAGAAGTTTTGTAATCAGTCCACTGACTGCCTTTTCATTTTTCCTTTAGTTGGTATTCTACAATAAAGATTTTATAGAGGGTTCAATCTGAATGTAATTAAAATGCTAGTATATTTTGTGTAGCTTTGTTAGTATTAAAGCATAAATAAAAGACTGCATAGCAGAATAACTTTTAAAATCAAGGGCTTTTATCCAAATGTAGTGAAAACCGGCAGAAAGTACAACTTCTCAATGTGAACATGTGGAGGCTTACCAGTTTTGAAAAGCAGATTGTGGGCTGCAAATAGCCACCAGATACCTCCATGTGCACATAAATGTATATGAACCTTAGAATCATTTAGAACTGGATGTAACTCAAGACTAACTAGATGTGTTGAGGTTTTTTAGGTTTTCAAGGGCAGAAGGCCAAGCTGTATAACTTTATTCTGCATATTTTCTCTTTATCTTTTTTTTTTTTTTAAACGTGAGGGAAGCCAGAGTTGGTTTGGTTACATGCTTAAAATTCATCAAGAGAATGGTTTCTCTCAGCTTACTGCTTTCTCCTTCTTCTTCTTTGCAAACATTACCACTTAAAGGCTTGAAACTTTTTTCCTTGTAGCAATTCAAAATGCTAACCAGTCAAACTTATGACATCTACAAGCCTCAATACAAAGGCACCAAATCCAAGGTTATTGTTTGTTTATAACTACCTTTTGATATGTCTCTTTTAGTCAGTATTTTAGAATCTATTTTGAACAATCTCTGAACATACATGATGTTTTTCCAGATTGTGCCAGTTTGTTATGGATTTTACCATTACTTCCTAATGAAACTAGGAAAAAATATCTTTTCAGTATTTTCCACTGTTATTTTCCCTCTGCAGGGCAATATGCTGTCTTTACAGGGAATAACATTTTCTTCTTTTATTCTTATGGAGAGATTTGTTGGTTCATTTCCTTTCCTCAGCCTGAACTCATATTAGTGCTATATTCTTGCAGTTATGGTGAGAAATGTGTACACAGCATTATTTTTTTTTTTCCTGATAAGTGATTATCTAGCAATATTCTTAGATGCCTGTCAATAGAGATGAATCTAGCTGAATCACAATCCACTCTTGTGATAGTAATGCTAATGTTGAAATGAAACTTCACATTTTCTCAGTACTTTTTCCTGGCAGTCATATGGAAGATTTAACACTCAGTTTTATCAAGCCCATTTTCAATATATTAGTTTTGTATCCACTGGCATCTCTCTGCTATTTGAGAAATATTCAGACAAATATTTTAGATTATGGTTTGGCAGCAATTTGTAATTTATTGATAATTTAACGTGGTTCAAATGACTGAATCTTTAATATCCTTAATTGTAAACCAATATAATGTTTAGCAAGGCAGTTGTATGTAATCTATTATAACAGAAACAGTGAATTAATTACCATGTGGTATAATAACTATATATGCAAGCACAGAAACATAGAATTATATGCATACACAAAGATAAATTGACATTTAAGTGTAGAAGGAGTATTAATAACCAGAGCTACAAAGATACATATATAATATATAAAAATATATATAAGTATGTAGATAGATAAATTAAGAGATACGTAGAGAGATTAATTTGAAAATTTCCCTCTTGATATGAATGAGAATATTTATGTACAATGTACCAGCACTCTGTGACAGGCTGTCGTGGTTTAACACCCTGCCCTGGACAGGTCAGTAACCAACACTAGGCAGCTTTTAGTCTGTTCTCCTCATAGGAAAGGAAAAAGAGAATTAGAGAGACTTGCAGGTTGGAAACCAACACCAAAACAGCTTTAATGAAACAACAATAAGTGAAACACTGGAACAGGTCATCTAGAGAAGTGGTAGATGCATTGTCCCTGGAAGCACTCAAGGTCAGGTTGGATGGGGCTCTGAGCAACCTATTCTGGTTGAAGATGTCCCCGTTTATGGCAAAAAAACCAATTCAAACTCTGCCAGTAACCACATGTCAAAACTGATACTGAAGAGCAGTACTGGAGAGGGTCTGGGGTTGGACTCAGAAACAGTCAGTAGCTGAACTCAGGAACTGGACTCAGGAATGCATGATGGGTTCAGACAGACAGATGGGGCAGACAGGCAGATGAAGTCCTCCCTGAATATCAACCATTGAAGAAGAGAGGCTGACCCTTGTGACCTCCCAAGCTTTAATACTGAGTATGGTGTGGAATACTTCAGCTGGCCAGGCTGGGTCACCTGTTCTGTCCACACTTCCCCAGCAGGTGCAGCCTCCAGTGAAGGGATGACCTTAATTTACAGGAGAATAGGTATGACCCATGGCCTCTCTGCACACCAATTGCCCAATTACCTTGGTATAACTTTCAGGCTGAAAAGTCAGAGAAGAAGTGTTCTGCAGTAACCCAAAGAAGATCAAAGGCCATGGTCAGATCTCAAGGGGTCACCTCACTTTTGCCCTTTCATTTGCTGTGCTAGAAAATAATATTGCACAGTACACTTGAGAGGTGTCCAAGCTCAGTGGGAGATTAATGTTCTCAGCCTGCTGACATCCAGAAGACCTGAAAAGCCCTTCCATATAACTGCTTACTTTCAGGATCTGAGATAATTTACTTTTGTCACATACCTAAATATCCATTTTGATGTTTTATATTAGTTTCGGCCACAAATTGGATGAACTGTTCAATATCTTCATCAATGACCTAGATGAAGGCATCGAGTGCACCTGTAGCAAGTTTGCAGATGACAGTAAGCTGGGTGGAAGTGTCAATCTGCTGGAGTGTAGGGAGGCTCTACAAGGGGATCTGAACATGTTGGACCACTGGCTAGAGTCCAATGGCATGAGGCTTAACACGGCCAAATGGCGGGTCCTGCACTTGGGCCACAACAACCATACGCAGTGCTACAGACTAGGAGAAGTCTGGCTAGAAAGCTTCCTGATGTTGGTTGACAGCCAAATGAACATGAGCCAGCAGTGTGCCCAGGTGGCCAAGAAGGCCAACAGCATCCTGGCTTGTATCAGAAACAGTGTGACCAGCAGGTTCAGGAAGGTTATTCTCCCTCTGTACTCGGCACTGATGAGACCACTCCTTGACTCCTGTGTTCAGTTCTGGGCCCCTCACCACAAGAAGGATGTTGAGGCTCTGGAGCGAGTCCAGAGAAGAGCAACAAAGCTGGTGAAGGGGTTGGAGAGCAAGTCTTATGAGGAGCGACTGAGAGAGCTGGNTCAGGGAGGTGGTTGATTCACCTTCCCTGGAGGTGTTTAAGGGACAGGTGGACGAAGTGCTGAGGGACAAGGTTTAGTGATTGCTAGGAATGGTTGGACTAGATGATCCCGTGGGTCTCTTCCAACCTGGTGATTCTATGATTCTATGATTTTATGAACTATTGCTGGCAACTTCTTCTAGTTATGTAAGGCCACTCCACTTGGGCCACACTCTGGGTACCAGGCACATTTGTCTGTCATGGAGTGACTGATGGTCAGTCTCTCCCTCAGGCGATGAGAGGCCTTCTAGGCACACAGAAGGACAAGTGCACTGAGGGAGTGTCTAAGCTTACTGGCACACTGCACCTTCACAAAAAGCCTCCTCTCTCAGATCACATCCGGTCAAGTTGACCAATTGTCAGTCCATTCTTTGAAAAATTTCTTCCCAAACACAGTAGTTTGAGGTATAATTAAGTAGAACCTTAAATGTCCTGAATTGCTGTCTTTTTACAGTGGAACTTTTTCCTCCTGCATGCTTGGATTATGCTAGTTAGTGTGTACCTGGTTCATGTGCCAGGAGTGGGCAGGAGAAAGAAAAGATGTTGCTCAGAAGTTGTGCTAAGCAGCCTAAAGGTTGTTGCTGCAGATTGTGGGGTCACACATCACAAGGATCTAGTGGGAAATTTAAGTAATGTTTAGTTGTTTTTTTTTCTATAATCAAACCAGCCCATGTTACTGCTCATAATTAGAAAGTTTTTGGTAAACATTGTGGATTTCTAGTAATTCTTTTCCAAGCAGCCCTAAGGGAGTTTTCATTGATCTATTTATTTACTATCTTATCGTTAGCAAATGCATATTTAGTTGCATATTATGGGTAACATTGTCTTTAAACAATAATGTTATTCAACTGGATTCAGTTCTATTGCTCTGACATTAAGATAAAACTTTAATACTTTAACAGAGAGTATTTCAGTACCTTAGTAGAGTCTTTTGAGATAAATCGAATACTTTGCAGCTGTTACATTTTGAAAAGTGGAGCTGAGGTGCTATGAATACCCACTGTGCTCACTGCAGTTTTACCTGAGATGGCTTAGAACTAACTTCTCATTGCCTGAATGGGTGGATTTAGATCAAGAGGAACCTACGTAATTTAGCCAGTGTCTTCATTTAAAGATACAGTAGTATTTGGTTTGCATTTGTCATAAAAGGATAGATCTTACTTAAATGTCCATATATGTTAGCGTGACATGGCCAAAGTTCTAAAAATTTATTGAACAAAGCTAGCAGTGGGGATACCTTCTTGCTGATGTCAAATAAATGCCACTATTTCAGACATAATTTACTGTAGCCACTGACCACTGTTACCAGAGAGAAATTGGAAATGACGTATGGATATTTCATCACTGTCTACTCATTACAAGGCTCAGTGCACAGACCCACGTGAAGTAGTCTTCGAAAAATAGAAAATTTGTATGCCACATGCTTCAATACTCTTTACTTCCTTCCAGACCTTATCTGAGTGGTGTTTACCTTGAATGATCCTTTTAAATACACAAGAGTTAATAAAAAACTGAGTTAGATTTTGGAAATAAGAAATCATTGATCTTTACTAATAAAGGGTTTCTTAGTCGTAATAAAAAGGAGCATGTGTATGGAGAATTGCTGTGTTTATATACAGGTAGGTTTTTATCTGAATGAGCATGTCTCTAGTATTCCCTAAAATACATAAATACTTTATTTACCTTTAATGATCTACTGTATATGGATGATATAATTGCCTTACATAAGTCCCCAAAACTAAAATGTGCATACCTTTCCTTAAAATACTGATGCAAAAATAATATGGAGTGGGAGGGCTAGGATTTATAGAGGGCATGGTAAGGAGGTGTCTGCAGATTTTTCAAATATTTATTAATAGACTCTTTTGTGGCATCCATTGCCATAGTAACAGAATATCTCATGCAATCGTGCTCTCATTCTTCACTTTTCTGGAGATAAACAGATGGGAACTGAGATGTACAAATGAAAAGACAAAAAACTTAAATTTAGAATTGGATTTCTGTACCAGGGACTCTACTGAAAACTCAAGCTCTTGAGTCCTAGTCCCCTGTGTTAACCCAAACTCATCTGTCTTTTTACTGTAAGATGATATAATTAATTGGGGTTTTTTTCACAAAACAAATTATTAATAATGTTTTTCATTTGTTAGGATTTTCCAGATCATGTCATCATGACTGATTTACCTAAATCAGGTAAAATGAAGAAGCAGCTGTTGTTACTTGGAATTTCTTGAGAAAGTATTTTTTAGAAGTTTTCTCAGAGACTCAATTGAGGTGTTCTGCCTCAGTGGGAGGGGGCAGAACACAAACTAGAAACATCAAGAAGAGAAGTGTCACAAGAAGATCTATCTCTAGGTAAGGTGGAGTGACCTTTGTTGATAAAAACAATATCTGATGCAGGTGAACGTGTAAGTATCATCAAGAAAAATGACCTAAAGTCACCAAGGAATACATACAGTGTCAATGAAGCCACAACCCAAGTATCTTTTCTTACCATTAAGATTAATCCCTACTGGGAAAGCTTAGCATCTTGTTGTGCTGGTGAATATTACAGGTTTCAGCAGTTGCTAGCTTGGTTTGCAAAGTTTTTGAAGTAGGCCAGAGGGTGACCTTCCCACTCAGTGTGGGAAGAGTGAGGCTAAATCAGGGAAAAAATAATCTTGATGAGCTAGCGTTCTAGATATAAACAGATGAGACCCTGACTTATCATCCTGGAATGTCTTTCCCTTGTAACTGATTTCTTAGCACTTTCAATTCAGTGAGCTAAGCCTCAGTGTAAGGCTTTTTTTTTCAGCTAGATTGTTAGGTTTAGTACAAAACATTCCTCAGCTCTGGTGCCATGGGGCAAAATGAATTGTGCTGCATGTAAGCTAGTTCTTCTGAGCACATAGGCATGGTGTCCCCCAGCTTAAGCAAATGCTTGTGAGCAGTTTTATGCAGAACTTATTTAGCCTAGTCATTCATCATCTGGCAGCAATGATATATAATCATATGGCTTTCAGCTCAGTTGGACATTCCTCAATGTATCATATGGTAGCATTTGGATGCCTAAGTAAAATGTCTTTTAAAATTTTAACTCTTAATTCTTTAAGACAGAGGTATGAAAAGATCTTTTGTTAGGGGAATCAGAACTATTTTCCTCATGATTCAAAAGTTGTGGAGGCTTTACTCTGGAAAGGGATTGTAGTGGCCTCTCTATGGGAATTTTCCCTTGCTAATTTTGTTTATCTTACTACTGAACAAATGAATGTGGGATTTTTAGTTTAAACTTTTCAGCGTCTGAATTATGTGATGGCTTTTCTGGAGAAGTGTGTTTTGTCATGCTAGCAAAATAATTTTGTCTGTGTCTCTGTGTTGTNAAGTACAATTCACTACAAAGCAAGACCTGTCAAAGTCTCAGTCTAAGCTATTATACTGCAACATCATATTACATATTAGGACTTCACTCAAATCTCTGAATTATGTGATGGCTTTTCTGGAGAAGTGTGTTTTGTCATGCTAGCAAAATAATTTTGTCTGTGTCTCTGTGTTGTGGTTTAACCACTGCCAGCAGCTTAGCACTATGCAGCTGCTAGCCCTAAACAAGAAACTGTGAAGAAAATTAGCTCCATCCTAGCCAAAACAAGTCCTCCTTAGCTCTTCTTCGTTTTGCCTTCAGTACACAAACAACTTTTCACTTTTAGGCAAACAAAGAAATAAATACATACGCTTATTCAATTACTAAATCCCCTGTTCAATGTCCTCAATGACCTGGATGAAGGCATCGAGTGCACCCGTAGCAAGTTTGCAGATGACACTAAGCTGGCTGGAAGTGTCAATCTACTGGAGAGTAGGGAGGTTCTGCAAAGTGATCTAAACAGGCTGGACCGCTGGGCTGAGTCCAATGGCATGAGGTTTAACACGACCAAATGCCAGGTCCTGCACTTGGGTCACAACAACCCTATGCAGAGCGACAGACTAGGAGAAGAAGGGCAAGAAAGCTCCCTGGAGGAGAAGGACTTAGGGTTGCTTGTTGACAACATACTGAACATGAGCCAGCAGTGTGCCCAGGTGGCCAAGAAGGNACACTTTGGACACTGGAACAGGCTGCTCAGGGAGGTGGTTGATTCACCTTTCCTGGAGGTGTTTAAGTCACAGGTGGACAAGTTGCTGAGGGGCATGGTTTAGTGTTTGATAGGAATGGTTGGACTCGATGGTCTGATGGGTCTCTTCCAACCTGTTGGTGATTCTATTCTACTCAAGTTGCATTGTTCGTGTGGTAGTGCATTTATACAAACCTGTTCCTTCCCTTTGATCTTGTAGTTTACCCACTTGACAACTGGCTTACTGCTTCTGTAAAAACTGCAGTGACACCACTTTATTCATTTTAATTATTTAACAGAATGAAGGTTTAGTAACTGTTGCACCGATTAGGAACATAGAACATTGCATTATCCAGAGTAACTGGTTCATATTTTTTAGAAACATATTAACTTTCCCTTTAAAAGCTTAGATCTACCACTCTGTCCTGATTTCTGCAGCCCCTGATTTTGTGTTTACTGGGTTAATAAAAATGCTTACATACACAGCTGTCTGCAACATATATTTTCTATGCTTCATGACTTTTTCCCATAAGTAACTGTGTTTTTTTCCTCTACAGAAATAGAACTGTGATGTCATAGGTTACATACAAGATCAAAAGTCTGCTGCATAGTCCTCTTTACATTATTGGGTTAAATAGACTTGCAGCTGTGGCTACATCCTGTCAAATATCTTTCCTGATTTAGAGTCTTAGGCCAGGGAGGCTATTATAAAACTCCTTGTGACCTCCAGCTTAGGGACCAACTTATGTTATTCAAATGTGCCTTTCATCAGAGAGTTCTCTCAGCATGTGTCTTTGTGTAATATCTCCTTCATACTATATAACCAGGATGGAGAATTTATTACTGAATTACTAAGACTGGGATAATATTTACCTTTTCTTTTAATGCAGTTCCACCTGTATACCAGGTAGTGGAATAGAATAAGTTTCAAGAAGTGGTATAAAGCCACAGAAAGACATTTTGTCTTTGATACAATAGGCATATAACCTGTCAGTAAGACAGGTAAATACAGAAAAGTAAATAATGGGAAAATACTGGTGAGTGTAGCAAGATATTTTTTCAAAAATCCAGCTACAGAATCAATACTTAAAAAAATAGTTTTACAGGCATCACAGCATCAGAGATTTTTAAGAGATGATCACATCCTTTTACTGCTTACTTGCCAGGGGTCTAACGTCTAGTTTGGAAATGTTTTGTGTTGGGTTGTAGAACACTGATTTTGCTGGAGAAGCATCATGAGTAATACATCTTGTATTACAGCAAATGAAACTTAAGCAGCAGGAGTGAAGGTTCTTTTATGAGCACATCCTTAAATTTTCCATTATGTATTGAAAAGAGGTAAAGGGGGATTTTACATTTCTTTCATAGCAATTGATGAAGAAGAGTGTTTTAATGATTTGCATTCATAACATTTGTAAATGAAAGCACAGAACTGTATTGAGTAATGGACATACAGAGAAATCAAATATGTTTTCCTTTTTATGACATGATTATATTATGAATTATGTTTATTTATATTGCATTTACAGGTTGGAACAGATGGTCTTCATCCCTTAGCTATAGGGAATGTGCCTATGATTATAACGTTAATTGTGTCAGCATGGCTTCCTTGGATGTAGATTTACTGTCTGAATTGTGCTGGCAGAGTTCAGAGCTCTGCAGGTTGTGCTTGGGGTGCAGAGTGCAAATGGACATTGGACAATGGTCTGAGGGCAGGTGACTTGGTTTACTTGTGTCTACAATATGTTAGAGCAGGCAGTATGCTGCCATTAACAGAATGTTGTTGTCACAATTCAGACCCATGAGCCACACGCTTGTGTCCAGCCTTGACAGGGCAGAAAGTAGATTCATTTGTCTGTGTGGCAATCCAGAGGCCAATAAGATCACTCCCAAGGTGAATATCAAAACAGTATTTATTTCTGGCTGCAGCAAACCTAAACACACCAAGATCCNGTGGGCTCTAGAAGTGAGAGGGGTGGTGGGGGGTGTGGGTAGAGAGCTGTGCCTGCTCCTGCACTGCCCCCTGCTGAACCGTGGCATGACAGACAAGCTGGTGCCACAAGTTGGTAGTCCTCCAACAGAAATGTTTAAGGCAAATAGGTAAACATAGTCTGACTTGACAGTTGTTCACTTCAATCTCATTTAGATCTGGTCTAAAAATAAATAAATACGGATCTATCCAAAGTGATTCAAATTACACAATGCGAACAGCTAATGTCTTTAGCAACAATGTGTGGCCTGAGCATGTCTATTGCTCAAGATTTTTCAACTCTTTCCATCTGTTTTGCACAGGGCTGAAATACATAAATGGTAGTCTGTGACAAAGATTAAAGGCAACTCACTATTGAGAATATTCTTGTGTTTGTTGTAGCTGGAAATTCTGCATTAAAGCCTTTAAGAAGTTTTTATGAATGGCCTGCATTTGGTTTAAGAGGGCACAAAATGCTTCAGAAATGACTGTAAACCAAGGTAGAAATGATGCAGCCCCTTCCTCGTAGTGAGGGTACAGTTGTATCACCACTACATCTGACACCATTGGCAGTCTGTGTAGTAGCATCATCAGAGAGGATCGTGATAGAGGGCCAAATCCTTATTCATCATTCTGCTTAGGAAACTGTCAGCCTCTGGACTGGACAAGCATACACTCTTCTGGCCTTCCAGACTGATCTCAGTGCTACAAAAGGTTATGGAGCAGATCCTCTTGAGTACCATCATGTAGCGTGTAAAGAATAACCAGGTGATCATGCCCAGTCAAAATGGGTTTAGAAAAGGCAGGACGTGCTTGACTAAACGAATTTCCTCCTACAAGCAGATTATCTGCTTAGTGGATGAGGGGAAGTCTATGGATGTCCTTTGCCTAGACTTTAGTAAAGCCCTTTACTCCATTTTCCACAGTGTTATGCTGGAAAAACAGGACACTCACGGCTTGGATGATTGTGCTCTTCACTGGGTGAAAAAAAGGTGGGATGGTCAGTCCAATGAGTTGCGGTAAATCACAGAATCACAGAAT
>WAAB01021188.1:0-23016 GCA_013389865.1 Piaya cayana
CTCCCCAGCTTTCCTCGAGCCCCAGTCAATACTAGAAGCTGCTCTAAGGTCTCCCTGGAGCCTTCTCTTCTCCAGCTTGAACAACTCCAAATCCCTCAAAATACCCAGAAAGCCGAGCCCCTTCCTACCAAGGAGACAGCTCGATTTTGATTGAATGGCAGGCTCAGGGGTAGCTGCTTTTTGTCGATGGAGAAAGAGTTCAGAAAAAGAGCTGAAATTCTCTAGCAGCTGCTGCTGCCCGTGAAATCCTGCACCCAGTTGTTTCTCTCCCATCCTGGTTCCTCTGACAGATCTGCACCGTCTCCTCGGTTTACACGTGGTTCACAGACCCACGAATGCTGAGTAAGAGGCAGTTCCTCACTGCCACTCGTTCCTCGCCCAGAGAGCCTCCTTCACGACCCATTTCTGGACGCTGTCCCCAGCCAGAGCTCCTGTGTGACCCTGGGACCTGCTGCCCTGTCACCGTGGGGCTGGGAGGAGCACACAGCTAATTCTCACTAGGGAAGAAGCGAAAAGGCACCTGCTGTTTCCACTGCAGTGAAATGAAGACACTGTCTCTCTATTTACTCCTCACATTCAATCTTTCCAAGGGCTCTGTCCTGGTGGTTGGCAAAGATGCGTTTCCTTGAGACAATCAAAGCAAAAATGAACCCAATTTGCCACTTGTGACTCTTACGATTTGGAAAAACCTCAAGAGAAGCTGCCCAGATCCTGAGTGGATCTTTTTCCAATGCTTCCCACCTCCTGCCTGGATTTTCCTCACACTGAGCTCCCTCCCAGGCCCCTCTCACCGGTGCTTTATATCTCACAGCGCACTGGGAGAACCATTCACATCCACTTTTTCTAATTAATGAGATGATGAACAGTCCTTGCTCTCCTCGTCCTTACCCTGAAGTGCAGTTCTTGGTTCAGACTCTCAGCGCATCATCTCTGTGCTGAGCCCTGTCTGCGTGTGGCTCACACTTACAGATCTTCATCCCCAGCGAGTCACACACCCAACAGAGCCCGTGTTCTCCAGAGACTGTTCTACATGGAATGAACAGGTTATGTTGGTCCTTGACAACCACAGGTTATTTCCTCCCAGCTGATCTTAGCAGTTAAACAGCACCAGGTGATAATTTTTACTATTCCTTGAGACGTCAGTGCTGGATATGGTGACATCTCCCTTTTCCTTCATGGAACCATGTCCTAGTGTTTTGGTTTTTTCCCCATCTATATTTCTAGATGAGCCAGAGCTTCTTGTATCACAGACCAACGCGGTTAAGGTTTTCTCAGAGTAACTGTTGATATAAATAAATAACTCAGATAATCTTGTCTGCCTGCACCATTCCTGGGAAACAAATCCTCCATTATCATTTTGTGTAATACAAAGCATCAAACTGATTAATTCCCGTCCTTGACAAATGCGAATCACACTCTGCATGGAAGTTGGAAGTTCGTTAAGGCCACTACTGGAAATAATCAGGCAGCTTCAAATCCATTCTCCTCCCCAGTGTGATGGAAACAGCGGCACCAGTCACAGAAACACCACCCTGGCGACACAAAACCATTCAGCTCTTGCTCCTTCCAGTTCCCCCAGCTCGGATCCAAGATCCAAGGAAGGTTCTGGTCACCTTCCCTTCCCAGCTTTTTCCCAAACATTTAATAATTTCTAAACTCCTTTCGTTAATCTGAAGATATGACAAGCCTCAGATAATGAAATGCATTATTAAACATTATTAAATGTGTTAAATGAATCAACCGCATTTATTGAACTCTGGTAATAGACAATACAGATGTTTTTAGTGGCTCTGGAGGATTTAAGAAGCTTTTCTAGGTGGAGGTCTAGGTTCATAAATGCTGTAGACATGCTTGGTTCAAGGAACACAGGGCCCAATTTCAAAAGATGAGGTTACGCTTAATTGCATTCGCTGCCTGCCTGCTTGTTAAGCCCCCCGAGAGCGCAGGAGATCCAGGCAGAAGATCAGCTGGAGTCTGGAGAGCCCCAACCACACTCCAAGTGCCACATGCCGGTGCTGCCAACGTGGATGACAAGACTTGACATCTCCTGCCAGCCAGCCGGCAGCTGGTTGTGTCGGGGATATGTCAATGCTGAGCGGTATTTGTGGAAGGAAGGAGCCTCAGCTGCTCTGCTGCTGGAATGCGGGGCTGGGGGTGCTTGAGGGACTGATCGGGAGCAACGTTCTGCAGCCACAGCACTTATCACAGAATCATAGAATCACCAGGTTGGAAGAGACCCACCGGATCATGGAGTCCAACCATTCCCATCAGTCACTAACCCATGTCCCTCAGCACCTCGTCCACCCGGCCCTTAAACCCCTCCAGGGAAGGTGACTCAACCCCCTCCCTGGGCAGCCTCTGGATCTGTGCCCTTCCTGAAAATTAAAGGCTGCTGCCCATGAGCCTCGAGAACAATCTGAACCGAGCTCAGGTTAACTCCACTACACACTTGCAACTGTGCAAGTTTACTGAAGAGAGAGAGAAAGTGCAGAACTTTGATTCTGTTCAGTGTTTACTGCCTTCCCCAGCTGCTGCCAGGGCCCATTCGATAAGGACGAGAACCCCCAGCAGCTATAAAACTCGTGCAAGCCTGGAATTCTTCCTTCTGCCACCCCCTCCCGCTCGCCAGAACCTGCTGCTTTTAGCTTTCTTAAAGAATGTTGCTATTTCCCTTATCTTTTTGCTTCCTGCTAAAATCCATGCGGCCGTATTTCTGGATCATCACCAGGACTCGCGAGCCAAATCCTTCCTCCTCCGCAGACGGAGAAGGAAACCTACAGCCAGGAGAGGTGTAAGGACGGCTCAGCTTCCCACAGTTTCTGCTGCTTTCATACCACGTTTGCGAAGTTGATGCCTTTGCTGCTCTAAGTCCAGCATAATAATTCAGTTAATATTCCCTGGGCCTGGTGGGAATATTAATTCTAGCTAAGAACACTCTGATGCGGTAACCAGTGCTTTTTCCCCTTGGTAAATGGTGAATGTTGTCAAAATACCTTCTTGGTATCTCCTTTGTGCCCCAAACCAACACAAATCTTTTTAATATCTGGTGTGAGCTCCTCTCAGGGCTGCACGAAGCTCTGAGCTGTGTGGTTTGCAGCTCATGGTGTGCACGTTGGGGTAGCCACAGAGATCTTGGAGTTTAGCAGATTTTCTGAGCCTGGAACAACTTTCATTAATTTCCATGCAATTCTGACTCAGGGGATGATGTTTTCCATACACGGCTGCATTACAAACAGACCAGAGAACTCAACTTTAAAGAAGAACATGCAGACATCTTGATGTCTGAAGCAGCAGCTGAGTGTTTTACTGTTTTTATAGAATCATAGAACAACCAGGTTGGAAGAGACCCACTGGCTCAAGTCCAACCATTCCCATCAAAACTAACTGGGATCTTATAAGATGCCCTTTTCCCTTCAGCTCTTTCCTTTGTGAATGTTATACCAGAAGGAGAATTCTTAACAGCACACGTGAGTTCTAAATCCCCGTGTTTAAATAACACCCAAGTCAGTGATTCTGATCAAAAGGGAGAGGATAATGCTCCTCATACGACAAACCCAGAGGACGAGGCAGAATTCAGGCTCTCTGAACACGGTCTCGAGGATACCCTCAGTGTGGGATCCTGGTACTTGTCCACCCTCCACACCTCAGTGTTTCCAAACCACCGAGCAACTGTCGTGGCCACCTGTTCAACCCATCCCTGACTCTGGCCTTACCAAAGGGCTTTGGAAAGAATGCGTTCGGAATGGCTCGGCCACTTGCTCCTGCTGGTCTGACTCGCTAGCTCAGTGAAACCCAGGAACCGCTCCCAGACAACAAAACTCCTCTTTATCCTGAGAGGGATCATCTGTGCCAGCTCATCCACTTATTGCCAGAAAAATCATCTGATTCATGAGCGATTACAGCAAAACAAAGCGACGGACCAATTCTGGAACTAAGAAATGCAGGCGCTCCCCACAAGGGCTCCCTGCTGCCTTCAGCTGCGAGCGCTGCTCGACTGCAGCCTGCCCTCCGCTACCTGCTGCACACCCGCCCCACAACAAAACCACAGACAACGTGATTTTTAATTCACCATGAGGGTGAGGAGGCCCTGGAACAGGTTACCCAGAGCAGGGGTGGCTGCCCCATCCCTGGAGGGGTTCAAGGCCACGTTGGATGAGCCTTGGGCAGCCTGATCTAGTGGGATGAGCCCCTTGATCATTGCAGCAGGGTTTAAGGTCTCTTCCAGCCCAAACTATTCTATGAATTTTGGACTGATCCCGAAATCAAGGTCCTGGCTAGCTCAGCCTTCACGATTCATTTTTCATTTATAAATCGAGAAAACTGTTTAAAACCAGAAACTTGGCAGCAATGGGCCCAAAGTAACATCCCTTAAACTGAAAAGAGAAGAGCAGGAGTGTAAGTGAAATCTAAGTTATTAAGATGGTACCTTTGTCTTGCAACTGCATGTGCTGTTTATTCTGAAGTTTTCTCTTCAACTGAGAGAACAAGCTCTAACAGCGCTGGTGTCACAGAAGCAGGCTGTCCTGGTGCAGTACCCACTCGGCCATCTGTGAAATTGAGAACATTAGAAGTATTCTCTCTGGAGCTCCCTGACTTTTCCTCAGCTTACAGGGATGCTGAGGTGGGAAATATTTCTTCCCAGAGCCTGCTGATTAAATCCACGTAGAAATCTCTACCTGACAACTTGGCTCAAACGTGAGCACAGATCCCCGGTGAGCGGCTGTTCTGGAAATTGGACTCGTGGAAGAAGCATTTGCCCTTTTCCTGGAGGCACCATTCCCTCAAATCCACTGGATAAAATAAAACCTGGGTATCGATTGCTGCTGTAAGACGTGATACAGGAGAAGAGCAGAGGTGAAGGTCACAGTCACCACGGTTACCCTTACCCTGTCATTTCACTAGAGGTTCCGTGTAAAAGCTGGATGGGGGCCGTGCTCACCTGGTGCCAGGTGAGAAATGGATGATATGCTTGAACTTGGTTGGACTCAGTGATCCGGTGGGTCTCTCCCAACCTGGTGACTCTATGATTCTAACTGCAAGCAATTTGCACTCTGAGGGCTCTCAGAAAGAAGACTGAGCCCACCCAAGCCTCCAAGAGACACAGAACCAAGGAAACGTCTCTTTGAGGCAATGGGAGGATCTGTGACTGAAAACTCTGAGCGAGATGAATCTCCAGGACTAGGAAACCTGGCAATATTCTGTGATTGAGAGGAGAATGTGTTTCTTTGGTGAAGAAACACCCTAAAAGATCGGCCAGGAGATAAACGCTCTCTTCTGAGAGATCAGAACCTCTTAGCCTCACGTACAAGGGAAAAAAACAACTTCCATGTCAAACCCAGCTCTAAGTCACAGCTCCCAAGGCAAGAGCAGCTCTCTGCTCACAGGCAGGATGCTCTTCCACAGCAGATATGCTCCTCTTTTCCACTCATTGCCATTTGCCGGCCTCAGACTACGGCTTCAACCTGTTTATAAGGTCTAAACCTGTTCAGAAGATGTGAATGGTGCTCAGATTCTCAGAAAATGCAAAGGCAGTACAGACTGTGGATAACAGAGCACCCTGGGATCTACACTTGAGCCTGGGGAAAAGAGATTTCAAACTCCTAAAAATAAAAGCCAGTAGGACAGGAACCAGGAGCCAGTTGAAAATTTATAATGAGACCTTAGAAGAAGTTTGCGTGTCCTCAACCAGAAAACTAATTTAGCAGTTCTGGTTTTCTTTAACCTTTGCCTTTCTCTCCATCCTAATCATACTCTTGAGCCCACAACTTTCAACCACAAATCACTGCAAGTTCAGAAGTTGGGTTTGGGACTAGTCCCAGTCCTCAGCTTCTCTCGTATTTCCTAGTAGGCTGGGTTACCCAGGCACTATTCCTGCAATCCCTGCCTCAGTTCTCATCCTTTATTTTCAACTTGAACACTTCTGTCTCAGCATAATCCTTTTCATTGCAGCCCTTTCTCAGTTGCTTTTTTCCTCTTCAAATTCCATAATGTTGTGTTTAAGCAATGAAAATGTGCTGGATTTTCAGCTGCTGGGGGAACCGCAGCAATATCAGCAGGTCTGGGGTGATTTACACTGTCTCAGTTCTGACCAAAGAAGCTCCAACAGCATCGACTCGCATCTGCTGGAGGGTTTTGTGGCCCTTGCTCCGTGTCCGTTGCTTTTGAAGGGAAAAGAGGGGGCTCCCAGCTAGTTCCTAACAGCACGAGTGCCGTGTAACGGAGACGTGAGGAGGTGAATCACAGCACAGCTGGTCTGGCCTGAAAACCAACCCCTGTGGGGAGCCACTAACTGACACCAGAGTCACAGCGGGACTGGGCTGCTGGTCTTGGAGAGATTTCACTCTCTGAGCAACTCCTTCCACACAGCGTTAGAGGGAACAATCCTCTTCTCTCCAGTTTCAAGTCTTGCCTGCAGAGATGGTGCCCTCAGAGCCTCATCAAGAAGAATTAGGAGGGCGGTGCACGCCTGGAAGAAGGGGGAGCTCCCACCCTGGCTGCCCCTCCTGCTTTCTCAATCCCATTTCTTTGAGGTGCAGCCTCCTCCAAGCTAATCTCGTGGTTTTGCCAAGTCGCCTGTTAAATATTGGGGAAACGTTCAAAGCGAACAACATATTTATCCCTTCAAAGCAAATGATAGGTTTGTTTCAAGCCGAGCCCCGCTCCGCTGTGATTTATTCCAGTAGCCTGTATCTCCCTTCCCTTTTTTAAAAAGGCATTGAATGCGGGTGATGTATTTTTGACGTGATTGATTCTGACCTGAATGGGCCTGTGCTAAATGAATCACCGGTGCCAATTTCCCCTGCCTGCCACTGAACCACAGCCAAGCTGATAAGGGCATTCTTCTTTCAGCTGAAACGGTGGAGCCGTGGCCTTTGTTCCCCAGCTGAGGAGTCGCCTGGATCGTATCAAACTGAGCTCTGGAATCATGGACATTTCACACACCAAAACTAGGGTTGTTGTATTCCCTTTGGATTCAGCTTTCACCCACTCTAAGGCGGTTTAGTTCAGGCTGGAAGAGAAAGTCACGGCCTGCAGGAGAGCTGGAGGGAGGTTCTTGATATATCAAAGAGCACAGGGATGGGATGAGGGTGAGCGCAATCATAAACTGAGGTTCCAAAGATGATTATTATTTATTTTTTTTCTCAGGAAAAGAGCTCCTGGAGCCAGCCACTGGAGGGAGCAGCTGGAAACAGGCTGGACCTGGGCAAGAGCAGCTAAAACCCAACCGAAAACACCTTGAGAGTCAGGGTGGCTCCTCTCTGCAGATCCACGAGATGAGGAGGGATATAAACATGCAAGGGGGAATCTTAAAACCTGTGGCCTTCTCACAGAGAAAGGCCAGATAACGAAAACCCTCTTGACAAGAGACCTAAGGGTAACAAGCAGCTCAGGTCTGGTTCAAGGTGTTTGCTCCTAATACAGAAACACACAGTGACACGGGTAATACCTCTTGTCCCTGTCCCTGGGCATCACTAGGGAATCCCAGCTTCCTTCTCGATTCCCACCTATCAGGTATTCAGCCATGTCTATCAACACTCCCCTGAGCCTTCTCTTTCCCCAGCTAAACACCTCCAGCCTCTTCAGCCTCTCCTCACACACAAGATGCTCTAGAGCTTCACCATCTTCACTGAAACCACCCCCCCTCCAGTAACTCCCAGTAATTTTTTGTACTGGGGAGCCTGAAATCAGACACAGCCCTCCAGGTGGGTGCGATAAACAATCCCTCTTTAAGTGACTTTATAAGGGGTCAATGATTCACAGGAGCTTTAAGGGGAAGCTATTCAGTCCTTCATGATGTCAACAAATGATTTGAAGAGCAACCGGAACACAGGAGAACATGGAGAGTAATCAGAGGATATAAAGGTAGGTAACTCTGCAAAGGAAAGGGGTCTCTCCAGAGCAGGTCAGGGCAGTCGCTGCTGGGGAGCATCGTGTCCTAGAGCTCAGCAGCAACCTCCACATCCCCCTGCACCTTATCCACATCCCTCACCTGCCACATTCACTCAGAAGGTTCTTTCATCCTTGGCTGAGGTTCTGGAGGTGCATTTGTATCAACAGGAATCAAACCAGCAGCCCCAGATACTCACTTGCACCTTGATTCTGGGAAAAGTGAATGCAGCTGAGGGAGGCGGTGGAGGTTCTACCCCTGGAAACACTCAAGGTCAGGTTGGATGCGGCTCTGAGCAGCCTGATGGAGTCAAAGCCGTCCCTGCTCCCTCAGCGGGATGGACTGGGTGACGTGCAAAGGTCCCTCCCAACCCAAAGCTTTCTATGATCCTAATAAAGTCACCACAGCAACACAACCGTTATGTTCTACTCTGTTGTTCCCCAGTCAGAGTATTTTGTATTTCTGGAAAGCTGCTGACACTGAAGGCCAGTCAGAGGGATTTATGTGGAGTGAGACAGAGATGATAGAGTGTGAACACGAGTCACAAGTGTAAACGCTTCTTCACCATCCTCCCATTTCTGCACCTCCTCTGGTGCCTTGAAACAGGCCCAGCCCTGGGGTTTATTTTGCAAACCCAAACCCCAGAAGGCAAACGTTTCAAGAGGCAGCACTCACTTTGGCCTTTCCTGACTGTACCCACTCACTGGCAGATGGAAATTCCTCTTTCCCCCCTTCCCTCTCCTGGAGCTGGAGATGAGCCCCTGCAGGGATTCAATATTGCTTTAGCACCCGCCATAAATAAACCTGCTCTCAAGGAGAACAAAGGCAGCTGTGTGGGGTGGAGGAGCAGCCCAGGCGAGGCTGAATGATGGGCTGGACGGCGGGGCAGACACGGCTACATCTGGCGAGGAGCTGGGCAGCGCAGGGGGGCCCCGTGGGGCTGGCAGAGGGACACTTGGCTTGGAGCGGGGCTGCCTGCTATTGATTTCACACCAGGGATGCACAGATGCACATTTGCTTAAACTAATTAACAGGGTAGGAGCTACCTCCTCATCTGGCTTGGCTGACGGCTGGCGCAAACTCATTTTTTGTATCGGTTTATTAGCTCTGATAGCTGATCTTATCTAATTGAATTATCTCCTAATGATGAGTGAACTTTGCATGTGCATTAGGAGAAAAGCAATGAGAAAAACAACTTCACTTAGTTGTTCTCCTCCTGAAAGAAAAGAGATTGTTCTTTTTTCCATGAAGTTCTAGAATGGGAATTAGGGAAGCTGAGTTGAGGGTAAGCGACATGGAGAAAGGATTAATGGGAATTCAGGCTGGAATGAAAGAGCCAACTCAGACTGAGAGCTGAGTTTTCTTCTTAAGTGGATGGAGAAAGGAGCGATTGAGAAATGGCGACATTAATCACAGCAGTTTGGTGCATCCTGGAGGTACAAAGATTCTCCAACTTCATTCAACTTCTTGCTTCATTCCTTGTTTTGTCATTATGGTTAAGATGCTGATCTCCTCACATTCTTAATGGTTTTCCTGCTAGGTGTTCAAAAAGCTGATGAATCTGCTACTTGGCACAAAGTAAAAATGATCCACGTTCCCGAGGAGACAGACCGGTGAGGAGAAACGCCGGCATCTGAACTTCTGGAGAAGAAAAAAAGCTGCCAAATACACTCGGAGGATTTCAAGAGGGGTGAGAAAGAGAAGCTGCTGCTCTGTTGCCCCATGAATCTTATTCTCACATAGATGGAACTTGTCTGTATCACCAGGCACATGAACTTCAATAAACCTCCCTCCCACTTGTGTCACTCACACCAGACACACCAGCATCTCCCTCTGTTGCTCATATTAAATCAACTTGTCCAGCGCTTGCCTGGGAGAACTGCTTGTGACCCCCTGGGAAATGAAGGCAGGAGTGCAGCAGGCTCTTCCCACATCAGCAACTTCCCCTATACAATCATCTAAAGTGCTCGGTGTTTACAAGTAAATGAAACAGAAAAGCAGCGCTGAAGGGGAAATGAAAATGGGAGTCAGCTGGGAATGGAGCAGAATGCTATGTTTAGCTTTGCTAGGCATGGAAAAATATTTATTTCAAGCCTCAGGGATATAACAGGGGCACATAANGGCTGCTGGGGTGGCAGAGTGGAAACATTCTGGGAAAACAATGCCAGCTCCATCCTGAATGGGAAAGAACTGTCAGGGCCAGGAGAAAAAAGAGAAAACACAACCAACCCATCAAAAAATCCCAAATAAATTTGCCATCTGACTTTCAAGTAAACCCTGGGAGCTTGTTCAGTTGCTGCTTGGAGCAGCTCACTCCAAGGAGGCACTAACTGTGACTGAGAAATCAGAACCAGTTTGCTAGAGGAAGGGAAAGATGCTGTCCTGATAAAACAGAGTACTGGGGCCACGGCCTGCAGGGAGGTAACAGCACAGGCTGGAGGGTGTGGGACATCATGAAACTGGGAGCTCCATTACCCTGGTTCTAGAGAAAAAGGGCCCGTGTCTCTTACTGTGCAAACACGCAGCCCCCAGCACAGTTTGTATTTTCTGTGATAACAGAGCAGACTTTGTGGTCTGTGCACATCCGAGGAAATGTCAGCTTTCCTGATTTCTTTTAAAGTTTCCCACACGGTGCTTGGGTGCCAACACATGGAGCAGTTGCTGAATCATGCCAGAAAACAAACAAAAAAGGGACTGGGGAGGAGAGCAGANCTTACAGGACACTGTAGCTGTTTTCTATGGGCTGTTTCAGAATCATGGAATGGTTTGGGTTGGAAGGGACCTCACAGCCCATCCAGTCCCACCCCTGCCAGGGGCAAGGACACCTCCCACTGGATCAGGGGCTCCAAGCCCCATCCAACCTGGCCTTGAACCCCTCCAGGGATGGGGCAGCCACCTCTGCTCTGGGCAACCTGGGCCTGGGCCTCCCCACCCTCTCAGAAAAAAATTTCTCCCTAAGATCTCATCTCAATCTCCCCTCATTCAGCTGAAAACCCTTCCTCCTCATCCTATCCCTGCCCTCCCTGATCCAGAGCCCCTCCCCAGCTTTCCTGGAGCCCCTTTCAGTACTGGGAGGGCCATCTTCCAAAATTATTCAAGGAACAAAACACTAATTCATCAATACCTTTTAGAATAAAAACATATTTGAAGGGATTGTATTTTCTGTGTCACTCCTCCTATCCCTGCCTGCCTTCTCCAGCATTCTTCTGTAACGTGGCAGGTGAATGATGAATTTCTCTTCCCTCAGTGCATCTCCCTGCATCAAGCGTTTAGCATGCAGCGTGCAGCGCCTTCCCCAGACCTCTCTGCACCCCAGGGCAGGCAGTCTGGAGCAGCGACACTCTTTATTTGCACAGGGCTATATTTCTATTTGCTGTCCGAGGCCCGGTGCAGCCCAGCCCCAGCATTGCTATAGAAACAAGGCGGCAGCAAGAGATCTACTGGAATCTCCGCATCTGACTGAAAATAGCTCCTACCTACCCGGCGCGTTGGAGCCTTTCACAGCCCGACCTTTCCGCTGGAGCCTCCTGCGCTTTGTGGCCGAGACACAATTAGCTCTCATTTGGCCCCATTAAAACTCATTTCTCCAGCAGGCATCGTGGTGCCAGGTGGAGGCTGGAGACGGCTGCTCAGAGGGGTGGGAAGTGAGCAGAGGGTGCTGGACCATATCCCAAGAGATACCATCCTCCCTCCCACTCACTGAGTGTCCTCACCCCAGGCACAAAGACACTGTCTCAGCTAGAGGATAGAAAAAAGGGCTGTTCCCCAGCGTGAGGTGCAATCTGCACCCCTCACAGGAGCAGGATAGGAGCAATCCCACTTCATCTTACGGTGCCTGGATCTACCTGTGCCTGCGCTGGACCATGAACTCCGCAGAGGCTGCCGCTGAGCTCCCAGGGCTGCCCATCACCGTGGCATCAGGTGTCACCCCAAAGTAACACAGCATCCCTGCTGGGTGCTTTGGAACCAGAGGGAAAGCTGCCAGCCACTGAAACCTCCAAGCAAACAGCCCTTCCAAGGAATCCTGCGTCTCCCAGGCAGGAGCCGGGTCTCCAGGTTTTGGATGGAGGCTCTCTGGGAACAGCAGCGCTGGTCAAAAATCTCTTGGTATCTGAGGCACATGTCAGACAAGAGCAGGATCTGAGAGCGCCCTGTGCTCGTTTCTATTCCTGGGACAGCCTGAGTCATGGAACCTGAGAGAGAGAAAAGCCACATCATGCACCCCACCAGGGGCTTTGCTTTTGGTCTAAATCAGGATGACAAGCTCTGACTCCCTTTTCTTAGAGTGACACAGAGCTTCAGCGCCGCCTCACCCATTCACCAGCTGCTGCTTTCCTCCGCGGGCAGCACTGGCACTAGCAGAGCTGCCCCTTCTCTCCCCGCACTGTGGGGAAACGCCGCCCCAGAGCTCATCTCCAGCCCCGCATTCTCCTCTCTGTTGCCTCAGAGACTCCTCTCGGTGCTCCTGTGCCTCCTATCAGACTCCTCCAGCTTCCCCCAGACCAGCCTGGCTGCCCCCACAGCTCAGAAACCAGCTGCCCTGCATGGCAAGAGCCTCACAGCAGCCACAGCACGAGGTTTAAACATCTCCCTGAAGCCAAGAGCTAGGAAAGATTGGGAGAAATTACAAACAGCCACCAGACTCAAGGCCTATAGCCCATAAAGCCTTCTTTAATTTTCCTCTGGCTTACTGCATCGGATGGATTTCTACATCCATCACCTGTGAGAGAGAAGCACTCATACCTGCCTCCAGTGAAACTCCTTCAGGGCTCAGCATCGGCTCCCACTACTTTCCCTGCCTTGAAAAGGAAGGGCAGACAGAGCCCTTACAGAAACCCTCCTGCTCCAAGAAGGCAGGTTGAACAACTCATTAGAAGACGACTGCCTCTGTTTTGATACTTTTCCTCTTTAAAATTATTCAGTTTTTCTCAGCAAGTCAGTGTCTTCGGGCTGCGGGGACGCTTTTTTTTCCTCTCCACTGAAGGAACTGGAAAATTGGTGCTATTCTTTTTCCCCTGAAGAGTTCATTGAAATGCTTCTCAGCAGTGGAGACAAACCCCACTTTCCCTGCCTTGCCCAGTTCCCGGTGTGATACTCGGCAAGCGGACGATGCTGAGGGAGCCGCGGCGAGCGGCCACGGCCATCACCGCATTCATCAGTAACCGACAGCAAAACCAGGGCAGTGGCTAGGACGGGCTGTGGGAATAGAGCTTTGACTTATCTCCTGAAATTCCTCGCTGCCAAATCCTGCCCTGTGCATTAGGAACGCCGCCTTCTTCCCAAGCCAAATACTCGCTGGACATGTTCAAGTAAGCTGATGACAGCTAATGAGGCGGGGCTCGTTTATTGAAACCTGCCTGCTTGGTTTTTTCTCTCTAGGGCTGCTCTAAACAAGGGGTGAAGGCGCTGACATCACTGGTGTGATGTAAAGCCACGGGAAGGAGTGGCGAGCACACCCCGTTTCATCAGGTGCTCTGGCTACAGATCTGCTTGGCACCCCCCATTTGCTTCGCTTCTCTCAAAACAGGGATTGCCAGCACTTCACTAAATGCGGTAGAAATTCCTTTTCTTCCAGCACTGGAGCTGTGAAATCTCCTGTCACACTGCTGAACCATCCCCAAATGCTGCTGGCATCAGCGGATCAGCCAGCTCTGCCCCTCTCCTGCGGGAACTGCGTTAGAGGGACCATCTCTCTCCTTAGCGGAGATTTCCAGGCTGCCCCCTCGCCCTCTTGCTGCTCCATCCATCTGTAAGCAGCTCCCAAGGACCGAATCCATCGCTTTGCAGCGCCTCTCTTAGGCTTCCAGCCAGAACTTTAAGGAACTGGTAGCTGCAAACCCCATTTTCACTGCCTGAAGAGCCTCCGCGGTGGCTGGTGGCTTGGATAATTCATCTGGCATGTGCCGCAGGATCCCTCCTGGGAACCGCATGACTTTAGCTCCCTGATAGAGCCGTTCTGACACATGCTCTGCGTAGGTGGGTTTGTTTTTCACCACTTAATCTGCAAACGCTCCGTCTCCCGTTCGTGTTTCAGCCAAATTCTGATAGGGTTGGAGCCAGGCAGGGTCATCTCGGTGACTCAGTCCAGCAGAAAGAGGAATGAATGATAAACTCTGCTGCTTGGGACTGCAGCTGTCCTCACGCTGCGCGTGTTTGGCACGCCGCACCACAGGAATCTATCTCTGTTTGCAGCTTTCAAGGTCCTCGGTAATATAAATAAATCATCTCATAACATAAAAAAAAGGACAGAGAAAAGAGGAAGAGTTCTCCTATAACGAAGGCTCCAGTGGAATTCTTCATCCTGAAACCTGCTCCAGCCAGTCCGCGGCTGCCATCACAAAACTTAAATGGGGGAAACAAATGATTTCGATTGGGTTAGTGTGTCTGTTTTGAGAAGTGGCACTAAAAAAGCTGCATTCCCAAATTAGTTGCTTAAAGAGCCTTACAAAGCACTTAGCTGGGAAGCAATTCGCAGGAGGTAACAGCTTGTTTTATGCGCCTCTGAAGTGGCGTGTACATTCCTGGTGACGTATAAATAATAAATAATAATAAATACGCATATACAGAGGGCCTTAATCACAGAACACGGCTGCGTGTTTGCCGTGCGATACAGGGGGTCTGTTCTAAAGCTGCCCCAATGCTACAGCATTAAAAATGAGCATCAGGGGGTGCAGAGCCAGTCGTCTTCTTGGGGATTTTGACCACTGACTGGTCTCCCACCTGTTCCATCAGAGCCAAGACCTGCTCCTGGTGGCTCCTGATGTGACCCTGTTCCAGAAGTGAAACACTGAGCAAGCACCGAGTCTCGAGCACCCACACAAATCGTTGTGCAGTGAGTGTCCTTTATAACAGAAATAGCAACGCTGCCCACCTTTCCTGGCTCAAACATGCAGCAGAAACTGTCATCGAGCTTTCAACCCAAATCTCTGAGCTCTGCAGAAGCCCAGGCTGCGTCATCCAGGGTTGGGAGAGGAAGGGCAGCGGTCCAGGGTGGCTTGTTGTGCCCCACAAACCACACGCGAGAGGGATGAAGCAGCCCCACGAGCTTCAGAAAGAGCTGGTTGTCTGCCTTCTTTCTCTTCCTCGGACATTTTCTTCCTCTCAAAGCTGCCGTTACCCCTCATTCCAGCATCATTATCCCCGAGACCAAACTGCACTGTCAGTAAAATTTGTTTTAATAAATGATACATTGTGTGCAACCTCATTTTTGTGCTTTCCAAATAATCGCGAATGGAACTTGACAAAAAAAAGAAGTTTTCAATGCCTCGTACATTCTTTCTTCATAGGAACTGGGCTCTTATTTAAACGGGGTTTTATTTGCCAATTACAAGCAGCGTATTCATGCATTGAACTAAGTTCTGCTTCGGTTCTCAGCACGCATGAATCCACACGAGTTCCCTGACTCGAGAGCTGGACTCGTTTACCCCTGCTGACGATATGACCCTTTCCCCCATGCAGCTTCACCTTTCTCTGAGCGGTTTCCAAATTACAGCTCTACCCAACGAAAAAGTTAATGTATCTCGTGATTAACTCTACAGAAAGCGAGTCGTTCTTGACTTGCCAAGGTGCTCGGCTTGATAACTGGCTCAGAGAGGCTCCTCCTGTCTGAAACTGCAACCTGAGTAAGAGGCCAAGCACCCTGAGCTCCAGCTGGAGCTTGGAAGAAAGCAAAGACCTTATTGTCTAGGTAAATTCCAGAAAGCTGAATAAGAACCCAGCCTGGATCCTGGAGACCCCAGTACGTTCCATCTAAATGGCTGCAGGCTTCTCTCCTCTTTCCTCAACGATGTCTTCTTCAGCACCAAGTCCACTACTAAACCTACAGGGATGACGTTAGGGCCCAAACTTTTAAGAATCTGAAAAAAACCCCTCACATATTCAAGTGTTGTGGAGACATCTCCTGTGGGAGAACAAGACTCACTGCAACCCCCAGGACTCTTGACGACCCTCAACTTTAGCAGCTACAGGAAAATTCAACTGAGATGCAGAACTGCCAACGAAAGAGGCTCCGCAGCACTTCTCAAAGATCTTTCCAGAAACTACAGGCATAAAAGGCAAGATCAAGAGATGGCACTAAGCAGGCTTTATTTATCTCACAGCAGCAACTGAGTCACAGGTTAATTAATAAAAGCCCCCCGATACACAGCGATGTTTAGCAAGCTCATCTGCATTTCTTTTACCGCTCGGCATCAAAGCCAGTGACCCCAGGGTTGCTCCACAACCGGCTGCTCGCTTCCCAATCCAACAGCTGATCCTTTGAAGAGGGACTTGCTAAGGGGGCTCCCTTCGCTTGAGAGACCTGGTCCAGCTCCCCCTCCCCCAGCAGGCTAATATTTACTTTTGTGAGGAGAAATTTCTGGAGATTGAAGACCTGCATCTTTATTTTAAATGGGGTTTTTTTTGCAAGAAAGCACCTATCGCAGTGTGGCTGTTCCTGCCTCGTTGGCATTATCACTATTTCTACCTCTGTTTGTTGTTTTCCATTTTGTTTTCCCTTCCGTTTCGGTTTTCCAATGCCCTTCGGTGGCTTCAGCCAACATTCAACTTCATTTATTCCTACGATTGCAAAACTTCCATGTGAAGCCAGGCAGGAACACCCCCACCTCACGGCCCAGCAACAAGCTCGATCACAATCACACACCTTGAGAGAATCCTTAAGGAAAGACACGGCCCCTCAATCGTCCAGATGCTCCAGTTTCATGGATTTAAATCTTAGCTTCCAGAGATTTAGTCCTCTCTTAAACTCCTATTTTTATTCAGCCCTGTAAGGCCACTTCTCAGAGTCATTTCTCATTGCCTAGTAAATATGGAGCAGAATCTGCTCCTTTCACACTTTCCTGACCTACGCTATGATCAAACATCAAAGATTTTGGCTCGTGTCTGGGAACAACTCACATTCCAGGGCTCTCCAGTGGAGCTGCTTTAGATTTTGATGTGCAGAGAGTCCGGTCTGACCTGCCATGCCAGAAGGCAGAGCTGCCAACCGCAATTTCTGGCTGGGGCAAAGCAGGAAACTCTCAGACGTACGTTAAATCAAAATTGAAAATGAGCATTACTGGTCTCAGCACAAACCGGAGGAGACGAGGCTTTGCTTTTTCTGCTTCACGGGGTTTGAGGTAGTAGGAAAATATTCCAAGATATGATTGTTTACCAGAGTAGCTGTCCCAACACCTAACGCCCTCCAGATTTTTTTAAAGCATTTGTAATAACCCTAGTCCAGATCGAGATCTTGGAGGAGCCAAGGAGAGTCTTTCAGTTGGATCCTACTGAGCCGTGTCCTTAGGAGGCGCGAGGTGGCCCAGCTCCAGAAGCATCAGCAGAGCTACAAGCATCGACACCAACCGAGGATCTGACCATATGTGGATTTGGAGGAATATTCTGATTTTATATTTTCCAGGCATTATGCAAAACATCGCCTAATTGGCAACATTTGTATGTAAGAGGCATTAAAATAGTAACTGATTTATATCCCCGTGTAGAGAAAAACACATTCAGAGCAGGGGGAGAGAGCCCAACAAATTTAATCTACAGGAACAAAGAAGATAAAATTCAGTTTTAGGGCAGAGATGACCTTTGCGACCTCCTGTAGTTAAATTCTAGCCCATTTCTTTGCTGACCTCGGATTCCTCGAGGGGCTTGTTTTTTCCTTTAGAAGAAGGAATACAGTGATCCCTAAAGAAAGGCCAGTGGCTTTTAAGCCGTGGTTCGTTTGGGGTTTTTTGTTCTTCTTTTTTAAGGTGCTGGTCTCTGCATTTCAGTAAATTGGTGCATTAAGGCAATAACTGCACTGCTTTGCTGCTATCTTTACACCAAGAACCCAAATCACCTCAGACAGCGTCGAGAAGAGTGAAATATCTGAGGTGCTCGCACATTCTCTCCAGTTAAAAAAACAGAAGAAAAAAGAAGTCGTAGGAAAAAAGCCAAAGCACCTTAGCCCTGGCTCAAAGGATTCAAATATTTTGGGAACGCGCTATTCCAGGCAGGTTAGTTCATTATTTCAGTATTTCAGTTTTCTATTTCGGTTCCTTGACTTGTCACGGATACAGCCCAGGAACGAGCTCTTCCCCGCCCCTGCCCGAGGATACGAACTCAAAGTGAAGACCCAACATGAGACACGATTTGTCTCGGTTCAAGAATTGCTGCAGAAGCAGGTGAAATCGCAAGAGGGACGGGCAAATATTTACTTTAGTTTGTGTGGAGCCTGATACCACCCCCACCCTCCCCCCGAAACCCAACTATTTATCAAATAAAACCCCCTCCCCATTATGAGTCCCTGCACCAGAACCAATATTTGATTTGAGCATTGTGTGTACAAGACGTGTAAAATAAACAAGCCCGTTTGCTTTGGTACCTGGGCTCCCAGAGACAGTCAATCATCATTTCCCCATTTTTCCCTTCCCAGAGCAAGATCATGCAAAACTTTTGGGAAGAGAATAAGAAGTGAACCAATAAGCACAAACCATTATTTCAAACCTAAGAAAGGAGCGACAAGAGGCCTCTGGCTTCTATAAGTGATACAAGCACAGTAGTTGCCACTATTTCTGCTGGAGGAGAGCATCGATTTAACCCACATTCACCTCACGTGTCACCCCCATGGAGAGAGCTTGTTTTAATTAAATTACCTCTTTCAGGACTGCAGTGCCTTTCTCCAAAGAAATAAGCATAAATTAGAACAGAACGGAGCATTTCAGCTGGAGGGGACCCCCAACAATCACCCAGCCCAACCTTCTAACCAATTCGAGCCTGGGCAGCAGTTCTAAGAGGTTATCAGGCCCACGGAGCATTTCAACACTGCCCACAGCACTCGAGGTGAGGCCACACCAACACCAAATCCAGCAGGACAACCCTTTCTCTTACCTGGCCTGATGCTCCCAGGATCTGCTGGTTCCCATCTACCAGATGCTGGAAGCTCAGGAGACACAGAGGACGCTGCTTTTTGGAGGACTGTGACCATCCTGCCTGCTGGAAAACATCCACACTCACTGCAACCAACCAGGCTGATGGGTTCCCCCTGCTTAAATCTCCCACCCACCCCCTGCTCAGACACACCCCTTCATGTCCAGGTGTGTCCTACCTCTCCTGCTCCATCCTCGCTGCATCCCAGGCATCCTCCTGTGTCCCAGGCCTGTTCCATCATCAGTTGGACTCGATGATCTGGTGAGTCTCTTCCAGCCTGGTGATTCTATGACTCTATGACCACTCCTGATGCTCCTCACCGCCCCGGCCTCCACTACAATCAAAACAAATCAAAGACAACCTGTCAAAGATGGTTCAAGGAGACAATTCCTTCTTAAAAGTCGCTTTTCACATCAACGTCATCTCCAACCCACACAGCTGGATTCCATATCAGTTGTTTGCTTTCCACTATCCACATACAATTCTTCCAACGCTGCATCAGGTAGTATTTCCCCTGAGTAATAGGACCCTGCTCTCTACAGTAGCTCTTCTTTTTTTTTTCCTTCATAAAGGAAAATAACTCACATCCATGCAACTGCCCAGGCTGCTGAGAGAGCTGGGGTTGTCCAGCCTGGAGAGGAGAAGGCTGCACACAAGGTGGTTCTCGGAATCATTCAGAGGTCCAAGGCCACGCTGCTGCTGCCATGAAGCAGCTGGATTTTTCAGCTGATTTCTTCATAATTCCATTTCTTTTTTTTTTTTTTGGCTTGGGAGGAATTATCTCCTTCTGCTTCCATCCCTCTGGAATGCAGCAGGTGTTTTTAGTGCTTCTAATTCTTTTGGATAAATATATTTGTTCCTTCACCTCGGGCCGCTGCTCAGCAGTTCTCCTGTTTGTATTATGGCTGGGATGCGCTGATCTCCATCTGTTTTTATTTCCAGATTTCATTTCACTTCTTTGTGGAAAGAAGAGCCAGTAAATCCAATTTCATCACAGCATATTCATAACGAATTCACATCCAAACCTCTTTTACTGACGTTCGCTTCAGTTATTGTGTTTACATCTCCAAATAAGTACCAAGAACGCTGCTGTTTGCAAAGGCCGTTGGAGGTTGATAGAACTAGAACAGCTCCTAGGAGAGCTACTCGGTGACCTAGAGCTGGGCTGTGGGTTCCCAACTGTACCTTGTGCATAAAACATTCCCCTTCCTCTGCGTGCCTGTATTTCTTCAGTGTCATGGTGCACTGCCTGAAATAATGCTCCTTCCCTTTGCTCTCGTAATCGAGTATTTTCCTGTGAAGCACTTCCCAGGTCACCAGCATTCAGCTCATGGGCTGCAGCTGGTACCGACTTCTCATTTTTCCTATCGATTTATTTGCAAACTTCGGTACCTCTTCAAGCTTTCTCTGAACGATTGTAAGTGGGTCGACGAGAATCAAACTCTCCGCACACCAGCACCCTAATTAACGTTCAAAATTAAAGTGCTAATTGTGAAATGTGTGATTCATCAGGCTCCGTTCAAAAGCCCCTTATCAGTGCGCTCGAGGCGTGTTTGTGCTTTGGTCTGAGGCTGCAAAGGGGGATTGCGTGAACCTAATAAACTAGAGCCCCTCTGCACCCACACGTGCTGTGACAACACAGACCTCAGAGGGTGAAACACTCCCAGAGATGTTAGGGGAGGTGACGCCTTTAACTGGCTCAGCTGTGGGACCCCAAATTCCAAGCAATGAAGTCGCAGCTGCTTGGGAATGGTGAGAGACCCCCTTGCATTCACTGCACGAGAGCGCTGGAATCGCTTTCAAGTCTTGGGAACGCTGAGGCCGGGGAATTTATGGTCCTTTCTTCTTGCACCAGCTAAACTTGGAGGCTCTGACTCATCAAGCGCTTTGTATCGTTTAACGCTTTCGGGGATAAATAACCCATGACATCACGTAACAAAGAAAGCGACTGTAAAAGGAAATCAATTGTGTTTGGCACCTAGTGGGAACACAAAACCTTCGGTGGCGAATATTGAATTGAATCATTTTTTTTTAGACCTTTCTTGGCTGATGCCACCGGCCAGAGAATTCCAGAGCGTGAAATAATTTCTCCGGTCGGTGTGTTAGTCAGGGATATCAGAGGCTTCTGCATCAGCAGAACAATAAACTCACTGCCCTGTGAGTCATCAAACCGATTCCCAGCTTTGTGCTGTGACTTGTGTGACCTTGAGGGGATCGCTCGGCCTTTCTCTGCGCTCCTCTCCCTCACCCAGCTATTCTGCCCCTCTGGCTGTTGGTGGCAGGGCCCTTTCTCACTCTACCCATAAATCATCCAGCACCACAGGACTCACCCTTGTTGGGCTCTAGACCTCTTTACAGGCTTCTGGAGATACGAACAATAACATCAAGGTACCAAATGCTATCACAGACACAACAGCAGCGAGATCTGCTTGAGAACAGACGTACCCCTCGGCAGAGCCCTCCTTTGTGAGGTGCTAAATGAAATTAGGCTTTGGAGAATAATGAAAGAAAACAAAAATACTGTAGGTGCTGCTATCTATTTGCAAAAGAGCTGATCTTTGGATCAGTGTGGTTCAGAATATCATCCTATCATCACCTCTAGTAACTCAGAGAGAGGCCTTGCTGCTTATAAATCAGAAATTTTGGTATGAAAGCGTGTCTCTAATGAATAAGAACCATAACACTGGATCTGAAATACCTGAACAGCACAGTCCCGGGCTCCCGAGAGCCTCTCTGGCCCAGCCCATCGTTTATTCCTCTGAACAAAGCAACAGCCGCTCCCTAGGAGCTCTGGCACAAGCCAGCCTTGTCCTGGCACCGTAGGACTTCGCTGACATTCATTAGTGCCGTACGGCATTTGCATAAGCAGTGTCTCAACAAGCACAGCCCTTTAGCACTGTGATTCATGGAAATGACACAGTGGATGGTTGCGCTAACTTTGCCTTGAAATTAGGATGATTTATTCATTAGAGGGTTGGCTATGCAGTCGTTGCCGTTGCTGTTGTGTCTGCATACAATTAGAAACAAGGGTTGTATGAGAGAGGGACAGAGGAGGCTGAAAGGCTCCCTGGGTCCTCCCTTGTCTGCACCCTTCCAAGTGTGCAAGGAGAGGGCAGCAGAAGAGCAGAGCACGGCTCAGACACACTGGCAAAAATTTTGGGGCACAAAGTGGATCATTATGAATTCTCGTGGTGCCCGCTCTAATCTCATTAGCTGTGATGGATTCCGATGATGTCTATGCTGTAATTTCCACTGCTGTTCAGCCTTAGTCCACTCAACATCCACTTTCTGTGGAGCGTTTCCAAGCAATTAGTATTCTCAGCTTTGATCTGAGGGGTCGTGGGTTGAAGCGCGTTACTGAGAAGGGTGTGTTGGGAGGAGAGAGAGGGAGGCAGCATCTCTTCTGCAGAAAAAGAGGGTAAAACACAGCTCAGATCACTACAGAGAAAGCCACGAGCTGACACGCCACCTGTCAGCTCTACAAGGGTCACTCACCTGTCTGTTCATACCCTACCCCTTCCACATCAAACGCTTGCTCAATCTTCTAGTTTCTCTAAAAGACCTCAAAGCCACATAGCGCAAGAGGCTTATTTCTATGTTTTTAGCTGGAATTCACATCGCACCCTCTGAAACTGAGCTTTGAAAGTCCAAGCCAGGATGGCAGAGAGACACGTTACAGAGAGCTACGTCATCCCCAAATACACTAACCTGCATTTAATAGAGACACAGCTCACTCAACACTCTCCCTGAGCTGCCTGCGCTCTGCTCTCCCTGCCTCCAGAGCCCATATCGGACACAGAAATGCCCACGGACCCTCTCTCGTCCCCCTTCTCCTGAAGGAAACCCTGGGGGAGTTCCCAAGGGTGTGATGTTGGCAGAAACCAGCAGCACTGGATCAGGGAGGCTGAGGGATTACTGCCACTCACCCATGAAAGCAGCTTGGAAATGCCTCCTCCCCATCTACAAACGGCAGATCTGTCACCTTCTCCGCGCTGCGGGACCCGGGGCGGTGTCGGAGCGGCACTGATGCTTGGCTGCACGAGCTTGCCTGGGATGACACTCCCAATCTGATAGTTTATTCGCTCCTAGGGTGCCACGGGGTGATGTGCACTTCTTTTTATAGCCCAAGGACGTTAGAAACACACACTGTGGGCTGCACCTGGAAATTCCAGGGAAGAAGAGGGTGAGCAGGCATCCACCTCACCCTCAGCAATGCCTGGAAATGCCAAGCT
>WAAB01021189.1:0-22256 GCA_013389865.1 Piaya cayana
CGGCTTTTGTTTTGCAACAGAGTGTCATATAGATAACTACTAAATGGTGCTTCTCTGACCTACGGGAGGAATGCATCTCTGTATCCAAGATCTCGTTGTGTAAAAAGAACTTAATAAAAAGTAGATAATGAGGTGACATAAAATGGTATGCAGAAAATATCTGGGGATTCTTTAGCTCAAGATTTTGAAGATCAGATAAGACACGTGAATTGGTAAAACTGGCTCAGTGTCAGCTATTTAAGTGAGAAGACAGATAAGTAATCACACATCCTGTAGCCCCTGGATTTGTGCAGGTTCAGGTCCAGTTACATCAGGGACTACAGGTAAATGCCTTATGTAGAAAGGATTACATGAGCATTTTTTTTAAGACCTAATCCCAGTCAGTTGTATGAACACAGTGCTCACTTCTGTTGGTCTGTAAAGAGTTTCAATTTGCTTGCCTCAAGATAATTTCAAAATCCCTCTTGTCCTTAAGAGAATTAGCCCCAAGGACAGGAGGTGGAGGATATATCCTAGACCAAGATAGTGTGTTTTTTTTTCCCACTAATGCTTCCAAATATGGCTTTTGTTTTACTGTAGTACTGGATAAATGAATACACTTCCACCTTGGGGATTGGTGTCTTCCACTCTGGCATCGAGATCTACAGCAGAGGTATGAAGAACTTCCTATTCACTACTTGCAAAACATGGGGACAACTGTATGGCTAGTCTGCTGTGGAAAAGCACCACAAACACAGCTTTGGGCAAGGGATGTTTTCAAGAGTGAAGAACTCATCTAGTTCTCTTCTTAGAGTCTGTTGCAGACTCTGCCAGGAACTTGTGCAGTTCTGTCAAGAACCACATAGCCTTTCTTATTTTCAGCATGTAACTGCAGCCTCTATAGATTGTACAAGTACGTAGCATAATGGCAGATACGAGGGACAAAGCAATGTGGGAAAGCCATTCTGTAGTGAAGGAAGGGGAGAGAGAAGGGGAGAAATGGAGGAGGAGAAAGAGAGGCAGATCAGTGGTTGTCTTAAGAACTGCTCATGTATGTTTGTGCTAATTCTGTGTCAGAGTAAATGCATTTTGCAGTAACTCTTTATGAATGTCTACAGCCAGACAGAATGTCTTGGAATCTGGATTTCCAGGTCTTAGAAACAGGTTTTTTAAATAGTAGAGTTACAAGAAAAAGAAAATGTCTTATAAGACTTGAATTAGTCTGGACTTAGTTGAAACTGATTCAAGGACCCATTGTGAAATGAGCAGTCAAGGGATTTGGGAAAAAAAGCTGCAGTGTAATGACAGACAGACAAGCATCACAGACTCTTCATTTCCTCCTTCAATGTTAAATGAGAATGATGTGGGATATCTCAGTCATGGTATTTTTAGCTAGTGCCATGCAACAGATAAACCTGTAGGGTGCCCTGTTCCAGCTTGAGTGCAGAGGCCATGCGAGATGAAGGTTACAGGCTGTGCAAAATGGCCTGTATGACATGGAGGGCCCCCCTGGCTCTGCTTGTGTGCTTGAGGCAGTGGAGCACAGTCAGCTTGGCCTTCTGCAAAGAATTCACAGTCACTGCCTGTAAATCCCTTTGGAAGAAGAAGATGACTTCTTTTCTCCCTGCTCTGGAAAAGACTTCTTCCAGCTCAATACCACCACTACCAGTCTCTTGTAGTGTTTCTAGGTGCCTCCACCACAGAACTTTCCACTGAAAGGAAGTCATGTGGGTGGGCACAGAGACAGCCTCAGAGAGTTTTCCTGGCACCATGGAAAGCAGAAGTGCTAGCAAGGAGAGAGGTTGTGGGGGCATCCTCAGGCTGATAGGTAACCGGACTTACAGACTTTGGTTGAATGGCTTTTAGACTCTGGTTGAAACTGATGTTGGCAATAGTCCAGCCCCTAGTGCTGATGCTGAGCTGCACAGACAGCTGCCATAGACTTTTTCCTGATGTTGTATTCATTCAATTACTCACAGTCTGTTTCTTTCTTTGTCAGAGTTTGCCTATGGAGGGCATCCCTACCCTTTCAGTGGGATTTTCGAGATCACACCTGGCAGTGCAGTAGAGCTTGGCGAGACCTTTAAATTCAAGTAAGGGATCTTTTCTACTTTTCCTGCTACCTTTCCTGTCTCCCCTCCTTAGCCATCAGTATAGACAAAGCAGATAAGTCCTCTCCTCTGGTCCCGCTTTCCCTCTTCTCATAAGCATCCCCATTACATCTTTTTGATCTTTGTTCAAAGGCAGCCCTGCAGGGGGTTTGCAGGTCGATAAAAGAGCATGTACACCTAAACGTGTACAGGAAACAGTGCTTAGCTGTGTTTAGAAGGGTTTAAAATCATACTTACAAATGAATGCAGCAGTCTTTTCCCATTGATTTGATTTCTGTTCTCCCTGTTTCACCTGTCAGCAAGAATGGGAATGACTGTGTGTTACAAAGACACAGTGCAGAGTGAGAAACCCAAAACATTTTTCATGAGTATCACCTCTCTATGGATACTGCACAGAGCATCAGAAGTCATGTCTTGTGTTTATTGCCACTCTGTCACAAAGGACAGGCCTGCTGCTAGACAAACCTGAGAGGATGCTGCATTAATGTGTTGTTCAAAGTGCTCAGACTGCAAGGATGTGGATCAAGAAACTGCCCATGCCAAGTGGGGTTTGACCTTCCAGACCACCAGTTTACCTTGAGAGTTGCTGGAGACTTTTAGAATAATGAGTGCTATTGTGTGAATATTGGCAGAAGCAATAAGTTTCTGTATAAAGTTTTCAGTCTGCTCCTTCCTGGCCCACCCCATGGAAACCCTCACAATCATGAAAAAAACCCCCATTTCCTTTGTCCTACTGGAAATTTCCATTGTGGGATGATGGGCAGAGTGGGAGAAGACCCCCAAATTGAGACTTCCCTGGTGTGAGCAGGAAGGTCTTGGGGCTGTTGCCTGTACTGTAACTGGCTTTGTGGATAAGCTGAGGATACCACTATGCCATTTGGCTAGTGAGAGGCTCTGATAGCCCTAGATATGCATGTCCATGTTCTAAGCCTATCTTTCTTGCCAATGCCTCATAATATCCTTTTCCCTGGATATGTATTGCACTCTTGACCATTTCTATGTTTCCTATTATGTGTTTTGTTTTTAACTAGAGAATCTATTGCCTTGGGCACTACAGACTTCACAGAAGATGATGTAGATAAGATTATGGAAGAGCTGGGCAAGGAGTATAAAGGCAATGCATACCACCTGATGCACAAGAACTGTAATCACTTCTCTACTGCTTTAGCTGAGGTGGGCACAGCCATCTTTTTCTTTTTTTTTTTTTTTTTNTTTTTTTTTCTTTTTTTTTTCTGCTTCAGAACTGTAGTAGTGCTTACACTAAGGGAACTGGATCAGCACAGCTTGCCAGGCCAGATCCGATAGCCAATTCTTCTGTATCTGCCCCCAATGTTTTTGGAAGTCCTTCACTGTTGCAAGGGATGGGATAAGGAGGTGGAGATGCAGCAGGTTTATCACATTTGGTCTGAACTGCGTGGAAAATTAGGAGTGCCTGCATTTTGGTTCACTGAATAGGCACTGAGCAGAAACTGGAATGATAGACCTGGATAGCATGCATGTGTGCATCATTTTAATAACAAGCACAAGTAACCCTACATGATCTGCAGAGGAATAAAAATGGCTTGTCAGTGTTCTGCAAATAAAAATTTGCAGTATTCAGGAAGTGGGTATGATTCTTCCCCTCTACTTTGCTCTGATGAGATCACACTTTGAATACTGTGACCAGCGCTGGAGCTCTCAGCACATGAGGGACACGGACCTATTGTAGTGGGTCCAGAGGAGGGCCACAAAGGCCTGGAACACCTCCCCTATAAAGAGAAAGAGCTTGTAAAAAAGATGTGGAAAAACATTTTGTCAGAGCCTGTAGCAACAGGACAATGTGTAATGGTTTTAAACCTCCAGTGAACATCTTTACAGGAGTGGAATTCAGGGTTAAGTTTTCCTGCAAGAGCTTTCTGAGTGCATTGTATGTGCTTCTTCACTGCCCCATAATCTGTCCAGATAATAAAACTAAAGCCTAAATGGCTAGTTCTGACACTTCTGCTCCCAGGAGCAGAATTTATTCAGAATTTAGGTCAGTTTAAATAAACTCTTCATAGACAAGCAGGATTTTTTTTGCTGTTGCTCTTCACACATGCTTATATTTATGGTCCCTATCTAAAGTATTACAAATGCAAAACCAGAGGAGAGGAGCACTTCAGGCCAAGGCCCTGGATGATCTCTAGCATCAAGATACAGAAAATGGGAGCTGAAATTCCTAAAGAAATAGTTAGTGTTAAGACACTAAGCAAAAATCCTAGCCATTCAATGTGCCTCAGTCAGAAACATTAGAAATACACGTGTCTGCCTTATGACAGATGTTTCCATTCTTTCTGGTAAACATAGTAACTTGGCAATGACTGTGTTTTGGAGATAGGTGAGAAGTGGCACACCTTACCTTGGGATGCTCCTGATCACTTGGATGAAAGACTGCTTAAAATCTGTTGAGATAATACTTGCTTGAACTGAAAGCAATGACAGTTCTATTCTCATTTCCCAATATCTGAATGCTTGTTTAACTTTACAACCTTAGTGCTTTATTTTTTCCTTGCTCTATTTCCCATTAAAACTAAGTAAACCAAAAATCAATGCATTAGGGCCTATCTTGTAGAGCTGTAAAGTACAGCCTGATAATATGCAGACTTGCTGACTATTTGATGACTGGCTTTCAAGACCATGTACATATGTGTCACCATAGAGGGCAGAAAACAGAACTGATATTCATGTCCTAAGCCCATTTCTGAGATTAGTCTCTTCAGTGTTTGTATCGCCCATTCTTTCAGTCTTTCATCTGTGAAGCAGCAATAATAGTAATAATTAGCATCTATTGATGAATTGACATGTTATGTGGCAGTTAAAGACAGGAAACTGGAAAAAGATATTCAAAGAATTAAAAGAAAAGATGTAGAACAAAATTTTTTTACTGGAGCCATGATTTAGCTCAAGCCACATGAAAAGCAGTCAAGGATTTTAAGTGAGTATAAATTCTTGGTCTGTGTATTGCTATAGCCCATCCAGAAGGTGATGCTATCAGTACCACAATGCCCTTTCATCGCAGAGAGGGGTCAGGGTAAAAGAGGGAATGACTAGCTCCTCTCCCTACAGCTGTTTAGGCTTTTCTGCTCATGAGCATAAGCAGTTGTGGTGAGTTCAGGAGATGGTTGTTCAGAGCCTCAATGAGTAATTCCAAGGAAGTCACATCCCTGCTTTTTGCCTAAGTATCTCTCCTTGTATGCTGGATTGCTTTGTTCATTTGAAAAGGGCTCTGAAGTCTTTTAAGGACATCTCTCTTATCTGCCAAGGTTAATTATCTGGTTTATGGATTGTATTGTTCTGTATCAGCATGCAAAACTAGAGTTTTTATAGCTGTGTGGTGATGTATGAACCAATATGTGTTTACGAAATCTGTTTGGCAGGCCTTGAGATCTGGCTGTACAGCCATGTGCAAGGTAGCTTGGGTTTGCTAATTAGCATCCATACAGATGTTGCCCCTGTGGCTGGCCCATGGGTTGGGAAGATACCATCTGGTGACGTGGACTGCAGAAAGATGCAGCATGTGGCTGCATCTATGCAGTCCTGCTGCATATTATCAGTCCTGCTGGCTGAGGTCATGATTTTGCAGAGGGAATGGGAAGGAGGTATAAGGCTGGCTCTCCCTCCCAGATCAGCTTCTCAGAATCACACCATGAGACAACATTTTACAGGTCTTCTAAGACTCGTAAGCCAGGTTCCTCATCCTCAGGTGGACTGCTGAAACCACAGGAGATGAACTTCACTTTCAGAGGTTTTTTTTCTTGTTCTTTACCAGTGTTTTCTCAGCAAATAGAACATAAATCAAAAAATACATCTGTTTAGGAATGATTTTTTCTGTCAAATTAATACTTAATACTATGATGCCTTAGGTTTCACCATGATAACTGGTAACTGTTACCTTTAACTGCTGTACATTTTGTGGTGTAAGTAGATGATGCAGGCTGGCTGCTAACGGCTGGGGGCATGTCCAGACCTATGACCATGACCGTGCCATTTGGCCATGCATCTTGAAAAACCCCAGCACAAGCAGACTAACTCTGTTCAACAATTAGGAATGCCTTTGACCTCCTATCTACCTTTGAAAAAAATCTCTTTGTAGAGCTATTGCAGCTTAATTGTGTGCTGCTCTGGCATTGATGCTTTCACCACAATGCCACACATCTCTTCTGAGTTATCCGATGTTCCTGGCAACACTTGTAAGCTGCAAGTGTCTTTGTTACTCCCCCACTGGCACTTCGCTCTGAATTTTCCCTACTCCCTGGTGCAGACTGCCAAGCATATTCATACTTGCTCAAGACTTTGATTCCTTCCCACTTTGCCAGTTCCCTATGGACTTCTAATGAGCAGCTACTGGATCAAATAGGTATGGCTGGTTCTACTCACAAAGCAGCTTCTGTCTAAAGAAAATAGAGAATGCCCTGGTTTCAGCAGTAGTTTCTCCAATACCATTTCATGGCAGTTTTCTCACTGAGTGATTCAGTGAACTTGCTGCATGATCAGGTGTCTCTTTCTGTGGATTTCCTAAGAAACATTTCTTTATTGGAGAACTGGTTTATTTAAGAAGTAAAGAACTACCAAAGTCTCTGCCTAGTAAGTGCCACATGCTGTTACAGTTTTGAAGCAAGTTCTGATGTAAATCAGGGCAGAACTTCCTGGTGAGTAGTCATGAGAAAGAAATCAAATGCACTACCTATGCATCTGCCCAGAATCAATTTAAGGTAGCTGGTGCACACACCACTTAATACACCTTTGCGGTCTCCCTTCACCCTCACAATATGTATCAGTGTGGGAAGGTGAAGGGAGCTTGATATACACAACAAAAATCTAGTTAGGGTTGCCTCAGTCACTCTTCTACTTCAACATAGTCCCACAGTACCTATATTTATAAACCACTTAAGGAAATTGTTTGTGGGTTAAAATTAATAGGTTCATCACACTGGATTAGCAATTTATCTAAAGAAGCTTACTCCTTTCATGTTGCTTATTTTGACTGTCCCAGAAATCAAGTAGTATCAGTACCATGCTGTCTGAAAAAAACACCCAGGAGGATGGGAAATCCTTTGGGGGGTCTGACACCTGCAATTTCTGCAAAGAAAAAATCAGTCGGGTCAGCAGCAGCACAGCCTAAACTTCTCATCCTGCTCTGAGTTTCTGTCCCTTTCTGAGTGTCAGTACTCCAGGCTGGTAATACTGCTGGCACACAGCAGGGATTTTGGCACTCTGCTAAGGTTATGCATGGATGGGGAATTCAGTTGGGACCACATCAATGTTATGCAAAGTCCTCCTATATCATTATCTGTTGTTAATTTACTATATTCCTAACAGTCCCTTGAGTATACTTGCAGCAATATGTTCAAATGGCTCTTGAAGGAATTGCAAAAATATATATATGTTCTTTATGAATTGTCCTGGCTGATAAAAAAGGCTAGTTAAATGCTGACAAAAAAAATACCAGCTTTTTAACATTAGAAAAACTTTTTAAGACAAAAAAGAAAGGCTTAAAATAATTAGTTCTTTCCACAATGTGATTTGTTGAATTTCCTGTCTTATCAGAACAAGGAGATGTGAGACAGCAAAAGAACAGAAGTTACAAATTCCTGTAAAGCAGACATAAAGGAAGAGCAAATGTTCGCACTTTCAGGAAAAGGCCAAAGTAGTTCCTGGGCTGAGTTTAAGGTCCCAGTAGCACTTGTTGCTGCAGCAGTGGGATGCTAGCAAGTGTTGCATGAGGTGCTAAGACAGACATGCACAGCTTGTCACCATGATTGTTATTTGGGTAGAGATAAGTGTAGGTGCCTGTAGAAGCAGGGAACTGTGAAATTGCTATCAGAGAGCTCTTTTCAGGGCAAGAACAAGTCTCATGATTGTCCTGCAAGCGTACAATACAATTTGGACTTGTGGAAGGTGAATGCTAGGCAAGGTAAAAGCATACTTTGTCACAGCTTATACTCCCAAATGTGTGTAAAGGTGAAAGACTGACTGCTCATGGTTCAAATATGGGTATATTCGAATATAAGCCGTGCTGATGTATAGGCTTAAGGTGAGTGTACAGTGCCTGAGGACAGCTTTTTTAGAGAAGATAAAAATAACTAGGGCATTATAGGGGAGTGGAGGTTTTCTGCTTCCAGGTTCTTCTCCAGTCTGGTGATATTCCTCAGTGTTCAACATAAGGATCACACCATGTTGCTACAGATTAAAGACTCTGAAAAAGCTTTTGCTGCTTAGCCCATTCATAAACAAAAGATGATTCATTTGACTTCCCACCAGCACTTTTTAATGCTTCTGAAGTTTCTGATCTAAGATAAGGTATGGAACAGTGTTATTACCAGAGTGATGACAGTTGCTACAGCATGTCTCAGAACAGGGCAATACACCATGGGAAGGGAGAAAAACACCCTGAATCAGCTCCAGAACTGGAAGAGAAGGGGAATATCTCAAAGAAAACAGTCCTTCTCCTTTTATCTGTGTAATTACTGCAAAGCAACTGGAATGATCCCTGTTTAAGAAAACTCTTCAGCACCTTGGTATAGGACACAACTATCAAAGCCTCTTCTGTTCCTCAATAACCTTTACCAGTGGTGGAATCGCAATAAAGGCAGTGGGTCTTATGGACCCTTTTGATAGGATATGAAGTTGGTGCTCATCATAATTAGGAAATTAATTGAGAGGTAATGATATGATTCACCTTAAAACTTATTGATCATGGAACTTTAACTGAGGACAATAGTGACAGGTTTTATTCTTTCCTCATGTCTTTCCTCCATCCTTCTGAAAGGGAAACAATTTCAGTCCGATTTGTATGTGTAATTTATCTTCAGTACCAGAAAAGGTCAAAACTTTGTATTTTGTAGCAGTTTCCCAGCCTGGAGCTACTTGTCTGTTTTGCAGCTGCTCTAAAACTATCCTACTTTTTTTTTTTTTTTTCTGTTAAGGAGAAGGCAGGCAAGAGAAGCCTGAGTCTGTGCTAGTAGGACTAGTTTGCATTTTTTAAAAATATGATCAGAGAATGCAGTAACCACCTGCACAAGTGCAGCTCAGAAAAACCTCAATGATCTGATATGAATGGCCCTAGAGTCACTGAAAGCAAAATTTAGTTGCATGACTGAGGGTTGGTGAAGAACAGTTGAGTATCCCTACTTGCTTTCTAAATTATTATGACTTTCTCTTATCACCAGAGAAAGCTATTTTATTTAGTCTTTTATTTTATTTTATTTTTTAATCTTTTATTTTATTTAGTCTTTTTTAAAAGACCAAAACCAACACTGAAGTTAGCACACAGGGTTCACATCTACATGAAATCATTCTTCAGAAGGTTCTTTAAGGTCATTTTGATTTGAGGGATTAAAAACCTTTGAGGAAAACAGATTGGTATCTCATTATCCAGCTTCCTTTTGTACACACTGACTCTTTTCACCACTTTCTTCCTTTAAATATTAAACAATCTGTTTCCTTATTTCTCAGCATTTCTTGATCCAAAGGAATAGATCCAGAGGACAGTGCTTGGAGATGTTATCTTGGTAAATGGCTAAAATTTGAATTAATAGTTAGAGTTGAACTAGGATTTTCAGAGTAAGCCTAGTCATCAAAAGCATTGCTCTTTAGAGGGCTCTGACAGTTTTATAAAAATTTTTGCTAGAACATTTTGTGGGCTCACACAGAACTTTTAGCTGGTGAGACATACTCGTCTGTAAGTATCTGAGATCTTTCCTGGACATAGGAAAGCTTGCTGAGGTATGGGAGAGCAAGTTGGACTAGAGGTTTATTTATGTTTATTTATTTTATGTTTTCAGCAAAAATTCTCCCTGAATATCAGACACAAAATGTTCTGAAGCAGGGAGTCCCTCTACCTCTCCTGTGGGAACTGTCCTACTTGAATTATTTACATAAACAGGGAGATAACACATTTCAGCAGGAGAAGAGAGAGGCCTAAGTCAGAATTTGTGTGATTGTGATTTTAGAAGTTCATTTCGAAGTTGTAGAATTTGTAAAAGTTTCCAGGGAGAGAAAAAATACCTTGGGGAATTGGAAGTCTCATTCTTGGGCTGAAGGGGCATTGGAAAACAGACCTGGAGGTTAATGAAGTGAGCTTGGCCCATCACTTATTGACACAGGAGGACAAGAAAGTCTCCCAAGCATCACAGGTGGCTTAGGTCAGCCTAGGAAAATTCTTTAGCATCCTAGATAAATCTGGCTCCTGCAGGATAGGGATTATGGACCTTGCCACACTCAAATGCTTTGCGGCCAGATGCTTAGAGCTGCAGTACTGCAATACTAAGGAGGTAATTAACTCCCACTGCCCCGAAGACAGCAGGACTCTCTCAAATCAACCTAAAAGGATAGTCTCCAACATATGGACTCTGCCCAGTGAATCCTGCAACCTGATGGTTACAGAGTACTGAAACAGGCATCTGGCATACCCACTATTGATGCTGACACCATAGTGATATTACTATGCCAGATTGGCTAGAAATGCTTTGGTGAAGACACACAATCTGAGTCTCCTTGGGAGGCAGAGGATGATCTTGGTGTAATGAGGCTTGCTTACTCATGGGTCTCTTCTAGGCTGAACGCTAGGGCTTCTTTTCCCTTTCCTTTGTACTGTTGATACAGATCTATTCTCACAGTGGCAGAGAGAGGCTTTGTCTTGTGTATTAGTGTGACATCAGGAAATATGCATATCTCTTTCCTGATGATGTGGCTGTCTTGGTTGTCCTTTGTCAGTATGGTTGGAGCTTTGGTTGAACAAAGAGATCTTACTTTACTGGTAGAGGATGTGGAGCTGTACTGAAGTGACAGGAGATGGTACCCAGTACCCATTCTTTTATCTGTGGCTGTTCACCTGTCCTTTTTCAACCATGATAAAGCTGACAACATATAACAAACCTGCATCAGAATCCTACTTTCCTCAGTGGAGCCTGACTTTCAGTAAATTTTCTGAAAAAGGCAGGTTTGCTGAATTAAGGACCAAATAGTGGGAGCTTTTTAATCATCAGTGAATCAAACCTAAAGTTTTTCAGGTTCATCCTCAGGCACATGTGAGCTCTTATAATGTCATTAAAAAAACGAGGAAGCTCTCCTTAGCCTGAAAGCTCTCAGAGAGAAAATACTAAACACCAGAGGAGGGAGCTTCTGCTGGCATGACAGTCACAGTCAAAATCAGCAGAAGCTTTTATAAACTAGTCTTCATCAGTTCCTAAGTATACAAGCAATACCTGTGTTTTCCTTATTCGACAATTGCTTTTCAGTTACCTCTGTTGTAGAGGAGGAGATAGGTATGTTGGTTGGTAAAAGCCTACATGCAATTCTTTTGATGACAGGGGACACAATGCTCCCAAGAGACAGAAGAAGAGAATGAAATGAACAAACAGATACAATAGCCACAGGGCATGAAAGAACATTAGCAAAGTTTTATTTCCTGGTGTCTGAGCCAGTTGTTAGTGAAGTTGATGGAAAAGACTTACTTCACTGCAACAGCTTTTGAATGTTGTTAGCTCTATGGGGAATAGGCTGCGTTTGATTTCTGGATTTTAACTGCTATGTAAGTTTAAAAGCATCTTGTTAATAAAGACATCCTGCACCCATAAATTATCCTCATAGTTTCAGATGGATGTAATTTTTTCTCTTGTTTCTGCCTGTAACTATGCACAATTTTCACTGCATGCAGTTAATAAATTACTATATTGTATTCCAGATGTGGTTTCTCTGTAGTGGTAAAATGAGATTTCTAGGTGTAGATTGTATATTAGTTGAAATTTATGAAGCATTTGGGAACCTTTAGAATGAAGGCCACTATAAAAGTATAAAAATATTTTTCCTTCATTAACCTTTCCAGCCTTTCTATCCTAAATGGGTTCTCTAGCCCAGAAAAAAATTATTAGTGGGATAACTCTTATGTGCACCTTTCAGCTCTTTGCCACTCTTGTTTTTCCTATCAATCTACTTGTGCCGGGGAATACTATGAGGTGGCAAATAATTCAAAAGAGAAATCACATGCAGCTCCCCAGATGGCAAGCTTTCAGCATATCATTTCAATTTTCTGAACTAGGTCTGATTTTTCCATATGTGGCTCTGCGGTTATTTCAGGTTTTCCCTTTAATGTGATCTATCTAGACAAAACGATTAAATGTGAAGATATTTTAAGAGTAAATTTGGAAAAAAACCCCCAAACCCAAGACCTTAAGCTCTCTGGGGCTGATGTAAATACTGGTATTTTGTACCATCTATTTTATTTTATCTGCTTTTTGCATCTGCCTTACCAAACCAAACCCCCTTAACTGTTATAAGTAAGCACAATACCTTGGTGCTAAATTGGTTTATACTGTCTGGTGAATTCATCTCTAGTCATACCATCATGAAGCCTTTGAGTCTTTGTGTGTGCAAATGCCTGGAACAGATGCCTCGTTTCCACAAATAAAGATGGCAGGGAAAATCCCTGTCCTTTTCACCACTGCCTGTTGATAAATGAAAGGTGTCATAGTGTAAATGAGCTGTCTAAGTGTGTTGATAGGCTTTTGAGACTGGAAGCTTTTACTTAGGAGCCCTGCCAACACTGCCAGACAGAAGGTCTTTCCCTGTTCTTATGAGTTCCTGTATTGTCTCTTCTACTTTATCTCCATCTGCTGTAGCCTGCTACTCACTAATCTAAGGAAACAGGGCTTGCAACTGAAACACAGGATTTTCTTGGTTAGCTATTCAGCAAAAAAGTAGATGCTCTTGATGTCCATCCCTCTATGTGTATGGGTTGATGTGGTCATGTTCAGCATGTCCATAATGCTGGAAAGCATGTCCCTAATGCCAGAAAGCGTGTCCCTATTAGGTAACAGCTGTTTTTACCCACTGGTCTCAAAACAGCACCTGCTACAAGAAGGCAGTTCCTCTTCATGTCATCATGATAATAAGAATGAATGGCAATTGCTCACCCATTTGGTGGGGGAGTCATTATTTTAAATGTCACTAGGAAGCGCAGACTTAATTATATTTAGTATTCCCCAAATGGTCATCTGTTATGAGGCCACTCGCTGCCTACCTTGGCATCCTGCAGCTCCTTGCTGTATGTGTAAGTGGTGGTTACAAGGATCTTCATGCTTAAAGACGATATTGCCATACTCCAGTGTTGGTGCATAACTAATCAGCAATGCTGCTCATAATTCAGCTCTGAACATGGTTAATCAAGATGTCACATTTGCAGCTACCATGGTATAGTTCTCCACCAATATAGCCTGGCCAGTGAAGCTGAAACAGTGCCATGAGTGCTGATGTTCTATAAGCCAGAGCTATCTACTCCATCGTCTCTATTGTTGGCATCTCTCTGCATGCAGACTACTGCATAGAGCTAGCTCTGTTCTTCCACCACAGAACCACAGAGGTAACTGACATGTTCCAACTAGCATTGTAAGGGGAGCAAGAGTCTAGGTATTCATCCCTCTTTTCAGTGCTTTCCCCTTTCCTCTCCCCTGGCTAATCTCAGCCAGACACTGCAGATGCTTCCTCTGCATTACATGAGAGAAAAGCCTGCAGTCCTAGAGAGGACCCATAGGAGCAGCAGTGCCCTGCCTGCTGTGGAACAAAAAGGGATTGCATAGGAGAATGTGGTCTTAAATGAATTTGAAAGGGTTTTTCCCTTCCTCCTTTTGACTTGGGATACCACCTCCTAGAATGCAACCTTATTACTGAGCTCATTCAACCACATCTACAGTTTCTAAGTCATACCCTTTCCTCTGCAAGATGCAGGCCATCCCTAGCTCTGCTGAACGCATATTGCTTCACAGCTCAGTGTCACCTCATCTATTCTGTTATTTTCCACAGACTAGCTATATTCCCTAGAGTAGAAATTGTCATTTTTTTACATAGTAACTATACAATAAATTTGTTTCAAGCAATTGATCCTAGCATGCCAGCTTTGCCAAGGTGAAACTGTACTTTCAAGTGTATTGCGAAAGCTGCATCTCAGTTCTTTTTTTCAGGAATGTTATTTTCAGTGTAAACACCATGTGCATCAGCTGATCAGGAGTGCAGAGCTAGAAGTATGTTCCTTGCTGATGCACTTATATTTCCTTATTTATGCCAGCATGGAGCACTTATACTAACAGTTTAGTTTTTGCAAAGTGGTTAAAAAGAAGTCCCTGTGTTGCGGGTTAATAATTTGTTCCAGATCTGTGCAAGCACTAATTTCATTGTGTTGCCATGCTTCTCTATGTATATTTTTTGACTGCCTTAGTAGAGTCTACAAGCTTTGCCTGTGCAGATGTTCCAGTTTGTATCTAACAGCCTTATTCTGAAATTCTGATAAGCATCATCTATGCTTATCTGTATTGTCTAGGCCTCCTAGGAGCCAGCTCATGCAAACACTGAAAAGCTTTCCCTTGGGTTTTAAAGGCTTTGATCTTAAAGTGCTATGGGGTGTGTTTCAGAGTCCTGAGGCACCAGTAAAAGCCCTCTGTATTCTCTAAGATACACCAAGGGGAATATGGTACAATAGCTTAAATGCATACATGCCCCATGTGGATGCCACCTTGTTTTCAGCAAGGTTGCTAAGTGGAAGTGACAGTGGGTGATGTCACAGATGTTCAGTGCTGAGCACTCCAAGCCTCAGTTTAAATACAAGAATTGAAGTAATTAGCATGCATTGTTTGAGGAATGTTTCCTCTGCTCATCTTGATTTTCATGGATTGGAACACTACATGGTGCCTGTGGGAGGGCTTACCTAAAAAAAATTTCTTAAGTGCCTCGAGTTATACTTCTGTGCATTGCCTGAATTGCCCTAGTTGCATCATCTAGCACAACAGAGAACCTATTGCATTCAAAAACTTTATCTACAGCTAGTCATCTCTTCACTTTATTTTGAAAGGGGCTCAGCCTCATAGACCATCTCAGATAATGTCTACCATATGACCCTATATCCAAAGCCTTCACAAAATGCAGCACATCAGTAACATTGCCTTCTAGAAAGCAGAAAACTCAGCTTCTTCCATTGCTGCATGGCATTTAAACCCATGTTTCCCAACTACTAGGCTGTTCCCTTGCCCACAATAAAGCTTTACAGGGAGGTGTTAAGCCCTTGATGATCGGTGATGCCTAGTTCTTGGGGCACTTAGGATAAGAGTAATGGGGTGCAGTCCTTACTCCCAGGGCAGCTTGTACAATTTATTCAGTTACTGTTTAGTGCAAAATGAGACAGCTGAAGATGCTTAGAGGATCCTTTTGCATCCCAATGTGTCTGTTTCTTGATATGTTGAAATCTTGGTGTGGATTTGACAACTGCCTAGAAATAGCACCCGAACTGTCAGGTCCCGTTTTTCCCGCGTGTTTGGCTTCAGCCACAGATGTCTGAACTGCTGTTTCCACTTGACTCTGCAGATGCCAGCTGGGTCATTTGCAGCTCTTAGGCAGAGTTCCCAGAAGAAGCTGCAGGTATGGAGACTTGACGCTCTGTCACGAGGTGCCGCTCAGTGGAAGCTGCAAGTACCTGCAGTGTCCGCTGAAGATTTTGCTTGAAACAGGGACTTGTCTCTCTGTGGACAGTCAGAACCAGTGCTCTCTGTCCCAAAAGCTGGATTCCGGTCTGTGGCAGGGACTGGCCTCCTCTGTGAGCTGAGAACAACTCACATTTTCAGGGACTTTAGAGTGCGAAAAAGATAAGGAAGTGCTATGCTTGACAATGACAGCTGGGCACTGTTCAGAGGAGGTTTGCAAAACTTAGGGAAGCCCTGCATGGGCTGAGGTATTCAGGCTGCTAGTAGTCCAGCCTCTCATGTACTCTGCAGGGCTTCCCATCCCAAACAATTACCTGACTCAAATAAGCTATAACTAGACCCTGAGCTTACATTTCGGATTTATATCTCACATAGGTTTAGCCCTTCTATGAGTGTTTCTTTAAAGTACCTTCCCTGACCAGCTAAACAGCAAAAGCCTCAGCTACTTTCTTGTCCAATGTCAAGTTCAGGCTCCACTACAGATATGTTAAATGTTGTGAAAGGATTGTAGCAGGGCAATTTGACATGATGGTCAGGACTAGCAATTTGTGACTCATAACAGTTAATTATTTATTTACTGACTCTGACTGGACAAGTATGTGACCCATCACAGAGTTTACCCCTTTCAAAAGAGAAAACTCCAGTTGTTTGTCAAAGAAGAAAAAAGCCTGTAAAATCCTAAATTCTAGAAAGATCTAAGAAAGTGTTCTTCTGGTGGAAACAATGGATGGTAACAGGGTTCTCTAAGTTTATTGTTTCCATCTGTAGTTTTTAACTGAGACTTGCTCGGAAAAGCTGCAGTAGGTAGATTTTTCTGTGGCTTCATACACAATTGTAAAACTCACAGTTCATCTTGCTCATTCTGGTTTGTTTAAAGTCAGTTGGCTTAATCCCATTGCAGTCAGGTTTATTTGACATTTCCCAATTAGCTAAGTACTGCCGGATGCTCCAGCACAATATCCTTTATGGCAAGGAGTGAAAACCACAGTCTTACCTTGTGCTGTTTGGTGGTTGCATATAATTTTCTGAAGAATCATACCCTGCTTTTGCTTTTCTATTAATGTCTGGGGAAAAATCTTTATTAAGACTTAGGACTGCTTGAGAACTAAACTCACATGCATGCACACATCACATGGAGCCTGAACTGAGTCACTTTCTATGTTGGCAATATTTTGCCTAAGTTCCTGGAGAGGAAGAACAAGAAATGCTACAAAATCTAGATGCAATTTTGCTGCATTTTTGGGGTTTGGCTCAGGTCCAATGTTCAAATAGAACATATTGAATATGGTTGTAAAAATTCAGCAGTACTCTTGTGAAAATGATCAGATGTATCTGATGAGAAAAACAAGTGGATCAGTAAATTATCTATGAATGAGCCTTAAATGCAGGTGGAGAGGTCAACTGCCTACATGCTCAGGCAATGACTTTAGCAATGGAAACCAGGGACCTGGAAGGAGATAAAGAATTGATAATAGTTGTCCCCAGATTAAAAATTTAAAAAGAAATACAGATTTCATACAGCTGTATCTGAGGTTAAGTAGAATGCAACACTGAAATAAAAGTCCTTGGGGTGTATTAGGTAAAGAACTGTCTATGCTCCCATGTAATTTTAGCAGCTAAATGGCTCTGCTCATTCTCTGATACCTAATGATAATGTCTTCAGTTTCACACATTGATTTTTAAACAGTCTCTGTCAAAATGAAGTGAATTCCATAGTCAAATTAGCACTGCCTTCTCCACACCTCATCAGAAATTCTATGGTGTTGGAACCAGCTAATTCCCTTATCCTCAAGGTAATTATTGGAGTACAGTTTAGGTCATTCTGCCCAGGTTATATACATGAAGGGCCATAAGAATTATAATGTGGCATAGCATCCAGGAGTAACTGCTCCAGTCTGGTTCCTGAAAATCTCTTGAAATCTCTAAGCACGGCATTTTCATTGTCAATAACAGACATCACATCAAATAATCTCCTTAGTTGGTAGCAGACTAATGCCTCTTGGTTTTTGCAGTAATTAGTACTAAATTAAGTGTAGTTTTAGATGGGAAGAGAATGGTAAGAAGAGCTAAGGAATTTAGTATTGGCAGAGGGTGCAGTAAGAACTACTAATCCACAAGAATTGTGGGACAAGATCTGCAGGGTAGTGCTTCCTCCCTGACTGTCTTGCTCCATGGCAGATAGCTCTGGGAGGGAAGGAGAATTTGGGTACTGACTAGAGTATCTGCCACAAACTTTAGGCTCCAGTATACTCATGTAGAGCCACACAGGCAGTATATTTACTAAAGACAGTCTCTTGAGGCACCCTGGCTGATCTGTTCATTATGCCTCTTCTGTGTCTGGTAAGGGAAATGCTAAAATGTAAAGGGAAACCTTCCTTATGTGGCCTAAGCCAGACACATTTACTAAAATAAGGCACCTGTATGTATGTGTGGTCAAATCCTATGAAAGAAAGTATCTGCCATATGCAGCAGGTTGTATCATTGGGCTGAATATAAGATGACCTAGGAAAACAACACCTATCCTAGCAGAGTGTAACCAAAATCAGTGCCAGGAGCATCTATGAAGAAATACAGCCCTAGTGAGAAGCTAGTATTTTCCTGTTTGTTGCTTGCTGTCCCACATTTAGGAAGTACTGTATGAGGAGAAATTAAAGGGTGATGTGCTAGGATAGGAAAAGGACCTCCAGATACTGTAACTTGACAGACCCAACGTGTCAGCCCAAGGAAAAAAAGTGTGCAGCAAGAACAGCTTCTTAGGCAGCTCCATCCACCCAGTCAGGATCAGCTTCTGGGCTCCTTGAAGTCTGGCCAGCACCAGCCTAAATATTTTTCTAAATTTTTTGAGCTGCTTGGAAAAGGAGTGTCATTGTCTTGGTTGAGAAGAACCAGCAGAACTGTCCTTTTACCCATGAGCTCTCTGGAGAACAAGAGGCCAAAGGCATTGAGAGCCATGAACTGTTTTCCCCAGTCTCTGCTATGATGCTGGCAAGGGTATGGCTAGCAGGGCTTTCTGAGTTCGTCAATCTGTTGTGTAGTCATTTGCATTTGCAGCTGTTTCTGACTGCAGAAGATGCTCCCTACACTTCAAACAGCTCTCTTCTGAGGAACAGGAAATTCACCCTGCTAAGGTGGCAGTGTGGATGTGGGTGATATTGCCACCATGTATGTGTTTCGGTACTATTAACCATGCTCCTTTCTGATTTGCTCCACAGATACTGTGTGGGAAGGAGATCCCTCGCTGGGTGAACCGCTTAGCCTACTTCAGCTCATGCATCCCCTTCCTCCAGAGCTGCCTCCCCAAGGAGTGGCTGACCCCAGCAGCTCTGCAGAGCCACATCAGCCTCGGCCTCCACAAAGAGGAGCAGGGAGACACAACAGATGAGGAGTCCCCTTCTACCTCTGCAGTCCCCTCAGCCTCAGGCATATTGCGAATCTGTAGACACACTCGAGTCTAAACTGTGCTCAGTGCACCTTCAGATAACATCCTCCTCTCTCTTGTACTATTTTTCTCAAACCTTTTTGCACACCTTAGTTTCTCTCTTCTTCAGCAGACAACACAGGGGAAGGAAGATCCTTTCTACTAAGGAGGTGAAGCTTCTGTCCCTTTTCCAAGGGCTGCTGCTACAATTGCTTTGCAAAATGACTGTGAACCCCAATGCAGAACTGAGGAGCATAGCAACTCCTGGGGCGTCCATGCTCCTTGATCCACGGAGAACTGCTGTCTCTCTTGGGCATAAGAGCATGGGTATGGACAAGGGAGCACCATACTGTGAGGTTCCTTCTCTGGAACTCTTTTACCTTTTTATCTCTTCCCCTACCCATGTGACCCTGGCAGTCTCCTCTCTATTTTATCTGGGTTTGCCACTCCCCTATGACAAATCTCCTGCCTACACCCAGTGAAGGAAGCAGAGCCAGAAACTCAACCTTCTCATCTCTTAGACCAGCAACAATCTCCACTCAGCCCCATCTCTTTTGGAATTATCAGGTTTCTAACTCATGTGAAGGACAAATGAAAGGTGCTGCTGTTCTACAACACCAATTGAATGAATGTGTTACCACTGCTTTTCTTTGGGGTCAAAAAGAGGATGGGGTTAGGGCATACAGGTAGCTACTGAGTAGGTGTGGAGGTGACTGTTGATAATTACTGGTGCTTTTTGGCACAGGCCCCTTTCAGTTCCCCTAATTCTAGACAGTGTTCCTGGTTTTCTTTTTTATCCTAAGATTCCCTGAGGATCTCTCTCCTAGCTGATATTTGCTGGTGGTCTTTGGGGAAATGGCCCTCCTGAGCACAAGAAAGAGGAGAGAGAATCTTTTTGGAAGGTTAGTATTTCTGACAACTTTTCATCCTACACTCACAGATCTAAAACGTGGCTTTAGAACCATCCTTCCCCAGCCTATTTTTGAGCCAGCCTGAGAAGATAAAAAATGCGTGGTGAACCCAAAGAATGTCAGTCTGTTTCCTTCTACTCCCTTTTTGGAGGTGGAGTGGGAAACATAAGGCCACATCTGGAAAGCATGGATGACCCCTCCATTGCATGGGCCACCATGGTGCCTTCCATTGTGTGCACTATTTCAGTGGCATGAAAAATGGGCACAGCTGGCTCACTGGCCTCTCCAGGCTGGCTCTTGACAAGACTCTGGTTTTTGGACATATTTATGCTTATTCTGACAACTGACGAGAAAGCAAAGGAGGAGGAAAGGGCAAGTACAGCAACTTTTCCACTCAATTACCTTGCTAGGAGTTCTAATCAGAAGATGTAGGAGAGAATAAAAGGGGAAGTCCAGCCCCCCCCTCTCCCTTGAAACTCCTCTTGGATACACAAAGCAGGATGAAAACAGAACAGGTGTAGTGTTGGAAGGAGGTTGCCATTTTAGAAATGCTACTACCAAGTCAGGAATTCCACTTTCCACACAGAAAGAACTACAAACCCTTAAGTTGGGTTGTTATTTCCTCCTACTGGTTGCAATAGCATGCTAAGTTCAACCAGCTGTTTCTTTCACTCAGGTATATGGATGTGCGTGCTGTCAGGGCTGAAGGTCTTGGCTATGGTGTACATCATGTCTGCACAGACAGTGCTTAGTATTTTGCTACATGTGCGTGCTCTTAGTGAAGCAGGAGGCTTTGGAGAGATATCTTGGGTGGAAATACAATTCATAGGATGGCCTCACTCCACTGCCTCCTGAAGTAATGCATGTTTGGGCAACAAAATCTTTACAATAGGCCTCTCATTTTCATCCTTTGAACAAATTACTGCAAGTTCTGTACTGAACTAAAGTCATGTTCCTTATTAACCTTGTCTACTTACAGCCAATACTGCATTGTGAGTGATTCTGCAGCTCCTGGTGTCCAGTCCAGCACAAATCTTGATTACCTTGGATTGCCCAGGGATGTTTAATAAGATTTCCATCCTGTTCTCTATCCTGCTTCCCAGAAACCACGTTACACAATGTACTGTTGCACTCTATTCCCCAGCAGTCATGGTCATTGCAGCCTAAACCAGAAGCGTAAGCTTCATTTGGCTGAAATTCCCAGGGTGCCTGCCAATAGCCAGCAGCACATTATGTGCAGTGATTTTTAAAATCTTTTTAGATCCATCTCTGGAGGAAAGTGAGAAGAGGCTTTCCCAGAGCTTTTGTTGAGGCCAGGGAAACCACAGTCAGAAGCACCTAGTTCCTGATATGACAAAAAGCAGTCAGCCATTCTCATCATGTTTGTGCTCTGCACCTGAGCTCCAGATAAAGCACCATATATACATCTATGAGACAATTAGGCCTCCAGAGGCACTTTTCATACAGAAAACCCTTTCAGAGTATTTCACAAACTAAAACATGCTGAACTGGCTGTATGGTAACCTAGGCAAGAAAGCTGCATTCAGTTTCCTTGGGAACATGAATATGTGCTTGAAGTATTGGGAACAACATTTGGGGCAAGCTGTCAATGTCATTAAAAACAGGTGTTTGTTTATCTACTTCTATGTTTGTCCATCTGTTTATGGTAGTAGGGGTCACATCAAGGAGGCATCAAACCTTTGCTGTAAATCAAAGCCAGAATATATTGCAATCTTCAAAAGCATTTCTCCTCACTCCTCTCTGTTCAAGGTGACTGACCAACAATGACAAGAACAAAGGGATACCGTGCAAATAAAACATATATTGATCATAGGTTTACCTCTGTAATTTAATAGCATTTTGGTTTATCAAACTTGAAGACATTTTAAAAGTTACTTTACTGTCCATCTCTGGCACAACATGCTTGTTTCTTATTCTTCCAGTTATTACAAAATTATTGTTGTTATTCTTTAATTATATCACATTTATATTTAGTTACACATTTGCTTTCTCTTGCTGTTTTAGAGCATAACACTATAGGAGAATTTAAGATACCAACAGCTACCAATAAAAACAAAAGAGCAGCTTATGGATCTTAACAAGAGCGCCCCATTGCACTGGCATAAATGCTTTACCCTTGTTCTTATTGGCAGTAAATCTGGTGCCCTTTTAAAACTTGGAGTGACAGGGCACCAGCTTTGCACATGGGCATCAGCAGCTGTAGGTGTTGTCTTGAGCAGAAAGCTAATAGTACTCCGGTGAGATAGTAAGACTGAAGGTGAGGTTAGCCTAATGCTGGAATGCTAGAGTTACAATACAAACCATTTCTGGAAGTTAATCATAGAATCATAGA
>WAAB01021194.1:3801-30906 GCA_013389865.1 Piaya cayana
AATGACCCTTTCCATGAAATTTTTTTTCCTAATGTCCAGCCTAAACCTCCCCTGGTGGAGCTTGAGGCCATTCCCTCTTGTCCTGTCCCATGTCACCTGGGAGAAGAGGTCAGCACCCTCCTCTCCACAGCCTCCTCTCAGGCAGCTGCAGAGAGCAATGAGGTCTCCCCTCAACCTCATCTTCTCCAAGCTAAACACCCCAGCTCTCTCAGCCACTCCTCATAAGGCCTGTAATGTGAAGGTATGTTCCAGCAGCACCTTCTCCTCCTGCTGGACTCCCATCCTTCATCTGCCTTTAGCAACCAATAATGTGGTGATGTCACTGTGCTGTGTGCGGAAGGAGCAGCTCTCTGGGTGTAACCATCACCCGCATATCATGAAGTTCAGCCCCGATGCAGAGCTAAAGCTGCGGCCAGAGTACATAAATCTGCAAAACACTTCAGCGGCTGGTGTCTCGTACTGGGGTTTCACAGAATCACACAGAATCACAGAATCACCGGGTTGGAAGAGACCCATCGGATCATCGAGTCCAACCATTCCCATCAAACACTAAACCATGTCCCTCAGCACCTCATCTACTCGTGCCTTAAACACCCCCAGGGAAGGGGAATCAACCACCTCCCTGGGTAGCCTGTTCCAGTGCCTAACGACCCTTTCCGTAAAAATCTTCCTCCTAATCTCTAGCCTAAATCTCCCCTGGTGGAGCTTGAGGCCATTCCCTCATTCATTTCGAGTTGTCTTTCCTTGTGGAGGACAATCTTACCTGCAGGAACATCCCCCTGGCTGCCACCATCACAACTTTATGTGTGGTGTGCTCAAGGATAAGCTCTGTCAGGGCATGAGAAATACGCTTTTCTAACAAAACTACTTTTAAATCATCCATAACTTTTCTGAGCAAAGGCGCAAGAGGGAGATAGGAATGGTTTAGGAGCCAAGAGCAGGATGGGTGGAGACCACCTCAGGATCAGCCCAAGAGCGATGCAGCCAGGATGCGCTGGGATGAGCCCCCGATTGCTGCAGTCCTATCAATCTGCTTGGTGCAAAGTGCCAAATACCAAGGGACACCCACGTACCTGAGCATGGGAGCTAGTTTGATAGCTGCAGCCCCTCATTCTCATGGTTTTCGTGCTCCTGAAGGAGTTACCCACCCACCAAAGGCACTGGAGTAATTCTCCTTGTTAGAATAAATCATGAAGATCACAGCTGGCCACACAGTTAATGCTAAAATCACAGAGAGATGACACCGGCCACTTTGGTTCTCACTGACCTTGAAAGCCAAGCTAGCGAATGCAACCTTTCATTTCTTATTGCTCTCCAGGATTAGTGGGATGAGGTCAGCCCATAGCACTAATTCACTTTGCTCTTAACTCATTTCATTACATTACAGGAGAGCAGCGCGCTCGGCGAGCATAATCTCCAATGCTGTTCTCCTCTTGTCTTTGCTTCTGTCATAAATTAAATAAGCTACTGTCATTTTCCAACTATAAAGATTGATTTTTTTTGTTGTTTTTGAGCTATACTGGGGCAAGCAATGATAATTATACATCTTAAAGTACACTTACTTGTCTCTCTGGCTGGTTATTTTGTTGGACCTTGAGCTGGTTGCTTTTTTCCTTTTCACATGCTCTCAGAAAAGAGGTGATAAGTCTTGATATCTCCCGTTGTGAGGAGTACAGACAGAGCTTAGGTGGACACTCAGCTCTTGTGAATACCAAACCAGGATCTTGTGGCGGTAGGATGGATGTACTGTCCCTTCCTGGGAGATGGTCTGGATGAGGGGATTGAGTGCTCCCTCAGTCATTTTGCAGATGACACCAAATTGGATGGAAGTGTCATAGAATCATAGAACAACCAGGCTGGAAAAGACCTACCGGAGCACCGAGTCCAACCATTCCTATCAAAATTCCCTGGTGCAGCCACTGCTGCTGCCCACACCGCCCTCCCCCAGCCCCGCTGCAGCCCCTGGGCTGTGCTCACCCAGCCTGCCACAGGATTCCTCCAGCTTCTGGATATGCTTGATGGCAGGGAGGCTCTTCAGGGGGAGTTGGACAGGCTGGATGGGCCGAGAGCAATGGGATGAGGTTCAATAAGTCCAAGGGTTTTTCACTTTGATCACAACAACCCCATGCAGCTCCAGGCTTGGGGAAGAGCAGCTGGAAAGCTGCTGGAGGAGAAGGACCTGGGGGTGCCGGTCAGCAGGAGCTGAACATGAGCCAGCAGTGGCCCAGGTGACCAAGAAGGCCACAGCATCCTGGCTTGGATCAGTCATGATGTGGTTCATCTGCCCGCACTTGGCACTGGTGAGGCTGCACCTCAAATCCTGGATTCAGCTTTGGGCTCCTCACTACGAGAGGGGCATTGAGGGGCTGGAGTGTGTCCAGAGGTGGGCAAGTCTTCTGAGGGGCATCTGAGGGAACTGGAATTGTTTAGCCTGGAGAAAAGAGGTTTCTTCCCACCCAAAACATTATGTGATTCTACGATTCCATGAGAAGCAGCGCAGTGCCTGTGGGTAATAGCAGGTGGGACCTTCTCAGGTTGTTGCTATAGAGTATGGATAACTCCTCAAAGAAACCTTTGTTGGTCTTAGCCGTAAGAGATACAGATGAAGCAAACAATGAGCCTGATTACTAGAAATCAACAGAAAAGAATGATGAAAACAGTTGTGATAAGATTTGGAAAGCTGGAATGCAAAACTAGGGACATGAGAGGAGGTGGTCACCAATGTAGATTGCAAATAGTTCCACCGTGCTGGGGCATCAGCCTTAGAGGTGCTGGAAAACCACTAGTGTGGAACTAAGCTATCTAAAAATATGGACCGAGAAAACCAGAATGGGTGTCAGTGAGGGAAGCGCCTGCTTTTACTGCCCAGCAGGATTGATCAGCTGCAGAAATGCCAGGGAAGGGGCAGGGAACAGAGCTTGGGAAGAGGGCTGGGGGTGAGTCCCTCGTGGGTGTGGGCCACCTATGCTGTGCTCCTGGGGAAAACACACACACGTGCCTCACTGGGAGTAGAAACAGGAATTCTGTCTTTAGCTTTGTTCAGCAGCAACAATTTTATTTGTGCATTTGTACTAACGAAATGAATAAAGAAAGAAGCACCTGGGGTAGATGACCAGGGACGCTGTGACCAAGGGGTCATGGGAGGCTTTCAAGAGAAGATTGTCATGGGAATGGCACGATGAAGTTGATAGTGGTTGGGGAAGTGGATGGGGTCAATAACTTCTCCCTCTGAGTGACTGGTAGGAAGATGTTCTGGGGAGGGTTAGGCTGGACATTAGGAACAGGTTCTTCCCCCAGAGGGTGGTGGAGCACTGGAACAGCTCCCAGGGAAGGAGTCACAGTTTCACAATATTCCAGAAGCATTTGGCCAATACCCTCAGCCCCATGGTGTGAAGGTTGGGGTGCCCTGTGCAGGGACAGGAGCTAGACTTGATGGTGTTGGTGGGTCCCTCTCCACTCAGGACTATGGCTTCTCGATCACCTTTGGACCTACAGATATCTCTGCTTTTTTTAAAGCATTTATAGCACAACACCATTCACAAGACTGAAATCTCCCACTCCCCGCACTCATAGAATCATAGAATCATAGAATCATAGAATCATCAGGTTGGAAGAGACCCACCGGATCATCAAGCCCAACCATTCCCATCAATCTCTAACCCATGTCCCTCAGCACCTTGTCCACACGTCCCTTAAACCCCTCCAGGGAAGGGGAATAAACCCCCTCCCTGGGCAGCTTCTGCCAGGGACCAAAAGCAGTTGGGCAATGAGGAAGACTGAGGGTTATCATCATATTCTGCTGTCCAGGATTTACTGCTGCCCCTCAGTGGAGCCCGAGAGCCCCCAAGAGAGCAGGTCCTGGTGCTGGGGGGAGCGCTGGGGTGGGAACTGGGGCACCGTGCGGCCTCACCTCCTCACTCCCGGGCTGTCTGACTCCCTTCGCTGTCCCAGTCCTCATCTTCCTCTGCATCAAGTGCGTCCCTGTCCTCCTCTTCTTCCTCCTCTTCCTCCTCCTCCCGAGCCAGCAGCTTCTTGAAGACCTCGTACTCCTCGTTTCCCAACAACTCTTTAAAGCATCGTGTTAAGGCATCACAAAGACATTGCTTTTAGAAACAATTATTTGATTATTCCTCCAACGCCTCGTTGCAGCCATCCTAATGAACAACGAAACTTCATTGTGTTTAGAGATGGAATATGTGGTACCAGCGCTGCCGTTGCCAGGCTGGGAGATGGAAAAAAGCACATCAGCATCTCGGCGTGAGGCTTCTCCTTGTCACAAAGCCTGTCCTCCGATTTGGGGACTGCAAATTGTGTTTGAAGAGATATAATGTACAGAAAAAATACTATCAACAAAGGGAAAGAAGATTAACTTCTTGCCTGAAGGCAGCGTTTGAAGATTCTGCAGATAGGGTTGTACCTGCTACAGCCGGCACTCCAGCGGGTGCAGCGGGGAGATGCAGCTCATGATACACCAAATAAAACGGTGCCATTTTTCATTGTACCTCGGTAGTAATGTGGGTTTTTTTTAAGGTGGTCCATCTGTGAGCTGGATGCTTCTGGAACCAAAGCTGTTTTCAGTGCTCACTGAGGACTCGTTCACCTCTATTTTTGTTCAAAGTTCTTTGGCAGAGGTAAAATCACACCTTTCCTTCGCAGCTGAGATATCGGGGCTGCTTCCAAGTGTGGCAGGGAGCTGGCACTAAGCTCGCTGTGGTTTGGGGTTGGCTTTGGATCTGAACTCTGAAAATTAGGAATCGGGTGATGTATTTCATGTGGATATTAAATCATGGAATCATAGAGTAGTTGGAATTGGAAGGGACATTTAAACCCCATCCAGTTCAACCCCCCCTGCAGAAGAAGGGATGTCTTCAACTCAGTCAGGTTGCTCAGAGCCCCATCCAACCTGACCCTGACTGTTTCCAGGCATGGATACGCTTTTGGCTGGTTTAGTGCTTGTGCTATTGACTGTCAGAGACCAGGAGAGGCTTTGCCAGGGATTGTGCCTTTCATTTCAGCTGGTTTAGGATGGGTATAATTTCATTTTCTAGTGCAGGTGGTGTAAAAGTGTGAATGTTAGAGCAGAGTTGTAGCTGGTTGATTAAAGCCGTGTGGGGTCTACGCTGGTATCTCAAGAGCAGTGATTTGCATGCAAAATAAACACAAGTCACATGGAAATCCTTAAGCTCGAAACCACACGTCCATTGCACACATGTGCACACAGGTTCATAGAATCAGAGTCATTAAGGGTGGAAAAGACCTCTCAGCTCATCCAGTCCAACCATCAGCCCAACACCATCATGCCTACTAAACCATGTCCACAAGTGTCACATCTACAGGCTTCTTGAACCACTCCAGGGATGGAGACTCCACCCTGGCCCTGGGCAGCCTCTGCCAGGGCTTCATGACTCTTTTGGCAAAGAAATTTTTCCTAATACCCAATCTAAACCTCCCCTGTGCAACCTGAGGCCGTTTCCTCTTGTCCTATCTCTTGTTATTTGGCAGAAGAGGTCCATGTCCACCTCAAACTCCAGGGAGCTACAGAGAGCGACGACAGCATCCTCCAAGCTAAGCAATCCAGTTCCCTCAGCTGCTCCTCACAAGGCGTGTTCTCCAGGCCTTTCCCCAGCTTTGTTGTCCTTTTTCTGGACACGCTCCAGCGGTTCCAAATCTTTCATGATGCTCTTGGGTGTTTCAGCCCCATTTGACACAGTCATCCATGAAATGGGTGTGCAAGGCANGCTTGTAATTTATTTATTTATCTAATTATTTAATTCTGGTATTTAATTCTCTAACTTGCTGTCCGACTCCTAACCTATGTGTCAGAAGAGCGGAGCACATCAAAAGTATTGAATTTCCACATTTCATGAAGACAGCTGGTTGAGTGGAGGAGGGAGACCTTATAACAACGCTCCTCTGTGGCAAATGATGAAGAATGTGCAAAGCCCTTATTAGAGAAACTGCACAGAAAGGCAAGGGCCACCATGATCAGGAAAGATACTGTTTTTTTCATATTTTCAACTCAAAGCTAAGCAAGTGATGAGCTCAACCAATGCTGGCAATGGCAACAATTAAATGGCGAAACTTCTCAAGGGTTTTTGGAGAAGGACACCTCGAGGAGGATGCTGGTGCTCTCCTGTGCCCATGCCAGCCATGGGATTAGTGGCAACCTGGTTGTTTGCCTTTATGAAGGTTAAACAGCCTGGTAGGATCTCCTCCCTGTTTTGTGCATTGCTGTCAATTTATGGATCCCTCGGCTCTCCACAGAGCCTAGGAGGCTCCATTTCCCGCTTCTCCTGTCTCCAAAAGCCCAGTTAGGACAGATGTCCTGCTAGGACACGGCTTGCACGAGCTGTACATGATCCACTAGAGCTTCAGCAGCTGCTCTGGGCAAGAGTGGGAACAGCGATGCATCACTTCAATGAACCTACCTGTGTCCCCAGTGTGACAGCAGGTTTAATCTTGACTTTGTCTTCTCGGGCTTTGTTGTATTTAGAGCTGGCTGCCTTTTTGTCATTATTTTGCTATTTCTTGGAGGGCAGCCATTTCATCTAAATGCTTGCTAGCTGCTGCTGGTGAAGGGACATCCAACGATTTGCTTTTAAATAGCTCTCTTAAAAGTTAGTGGTCAGCAGACAGGTGAGGATGAATGTTGCTGTTATTCAGCATCAGTTTCCATGCTTCAACATCAATGTTTGAAGGAGTCTGATTCAACTAACGCTGCAGAATGAAAGTGTCTTTCTTTATTCCTCTCTTTCTTTTAAAGCTCCATTCTCCCCCAGAGAGGAACTTCCTGACAAGTGCCTGTTATGTTTCCAGCAGGAGCCCTACAATGCTGTATTCACTGGCAGATGGAGTCTGTGGAGCTCTTTAAGTGAGTTCATAGAATCACAGAATGGTTTAGGTTGGAAGGGACCTTAAAACCCATCCTGTTCCACCTCCTGCCATGGGCAGGGACACCTCCAACTGCATCCAGTTGCTCCAAGCCCCATCCAACCTGGCCATGAACACCTCCAGGGATGGGGCAGCCACCACTGCTCTAGGCAGCCTGGGCCAGGGTGGCACCACCCTCACAGCAGAACATGTTTTCCTGAGATCTCGTTTCAATCTCCCCTCTTGCAGCTTCAAACCATTCCCACTGTCCTATCCCTGCACTCCCTGATTAAGAGCCCCTCCCCAGCTTTCCTGGAGCCCCTTTCAGTCTTGGAAGCTGCTCTAAGCAGCCTTCTTGAGCCTTCTCTTCTCCAAACTGAAAAACCTCAACTCTCTCAAGCCTGTCCTTGTATGGGAGCTGCTCCCATTCTCAAATCCCCTTTGTGGTCCTCCTAGTTGATATAAAACTGCTTTTTGCAGCCTCCTGAAAGAGATACTCTGGGAGAAAAACTCACGGGAAGTATGAGGTGGTGGGAGAGTGGGGAAGAGTAAGGGAGCACCTCACGAGCATCCCACTAGCGGTGGGCTTGGGACAGAGGGAGCGAGAATGGGATCTGAAAAAAATGGTAATTTTTGTATGCTACTAGGTCTGAGAGTTGATTATTTCTCATCTCCTGCTTGGCAGTTTTGAAATCTCTTGGGCTGAGCCTGAAGCTGGTATTGGGAAGCACAAAACTAGCCTAGAGCAGCACGGTGGGTGGTTTAACAGCTCCAGGATACTAAAACCATGAGAATCTGGCATCAACCAGCTCATTACAGCATCTCCCAGCAGACCGCTCCTGCAGCAGACATGAGCAGTGTGGTGCCAGCCTGGGCACGGCTCCCTGGGCTGGAGCTGTGGGACACAGGGGTGCAATGAGAGATGCAGAACCCACCTATACCCCCCCCAGTCAAAATCCACATCTCAGACTCATTCTCCTGTCCTGCACCAGACCCCAAAAGACGGATTTTGGTAGAAGAAGTTTTGGCACCAAAGTTTTGGCTCTATCGTAGCGTTTGTTGCGCTAGGTGACGTGATGCTGGCAAAGGGGAGCTGTAGAAGACATAAGGAAAGGGAGAGTAATGCTAAATCCTTGACTTTGTCACCCTCTTGTCCCATTCCCAGGTTAAAAGGAGAACTTTGGCATCGAGGAGGGCTGTGGCTCTAACCCTGCACTGATGGAGAACATTTTTTGATCTTAGAAAGCCAGCTTGCTCAATGCAAACCACAGCAACACAGCAGAAATACCAGCTTAGCCCTGGGCGATCAACGGATTGACAAACCAGCCTTTTATGTCCACAGCCTGTTTTGAAAGGAATATTAAAGCTGTGACATCCATAAAACACCGGGTCTGCAGCTGCGGAAGGAGTCAGAGTGGCAGCAATTACAATTCTGCTTTATTTCTTCCCCAGAGCTGCTCATAGAGGGAGAATAAAAAAAATGATGCTCTAGCAATTCCATCTCCCCATGGACAAGCTGAAAGCTAAACCAACCCAGCCCGCACATTTTGGGGGAGAAAACCCGGATGGATCCTGGTGTGGCTTCCCATGGAGATCCTACAGCCCTGCTGGATACGTGGTGTGCATCACTCTCTACAACTACCTAAAAGGAGGTTGTAGTGAAGTGGGTGCTGGTCTCTTCAACCAAGTTAACAAGTGATAGAACAAGAGGAAATGGCCTCAAGTCATACCAGGGGAGGTTTAGATTGGATACCAGGAAAAATTTCTTTACTGAGAGAGTGGTGAAGCCCTGGCAGAGGCTGCCCAGGGCAGAGGTGGAGACACCAGCCCTGAAGGGGCTCAAAAACCATGTAGATATGGTGCTTCAGGACGTGACCTAGTAGGCATAAGGGTGTTCTGTTGATGGTTGGACTGGATGATCTTAGAAGTCTTTTCTAACCTTAATGATTCCACAATTCTACGGAAAGACACCAAATCCGCTGTGATCGAGGGTATTTCTAAGAGCATGAGAGTTGATGGGGGGTTAGGAAACAGCAACCTGTATCCCGAGTGGACAAGGGTTCTAAGCAATCTGATGTTAATGAGGGTAAATAATTGCTATTGCCTACCCAGGCGGTGGCGGAAGGGGATGTGTGTGTGTGTGTGTGTGTGTGTGATAGCTGAGATTTCCCTGTATTACATCCTCGTCGCAGCCATCTCTACCAACCTGCGCCCGGAAGGGGCTGAAGGTACGTAAAGCCTACCAGGAGTCCATTCTCACTGTGTAAAATATATCGCATTACGCTGCTCCTGCCTCTGGTGAAGATAACTGGGATGCGGCTTTCCCCGGGCATCCTCACAGGCATGGAAAGAGATTGTCATTAAATCTTGTAATCACCCACTGCAACCTGCCTGTATTCATTTCACCTATGAAAATCTCATTATAGGAAGTGGCTCCTTCAGTCATTAATGGCTTGCGGGGGCTCGTAGGGCAGGGTAAATTCCGGCTGCAGGGATGGGGAAAGGAAAATGCCTCCGGTGCATCTCTCTGCTGCTGTCACAGACGTGCCCATTAGAGAGATGTTTATTGCCTTGCTCTCTCCCTCGCTTCCTAAACCCTCCCTGCTGAAAACCCCAGCCCCGTGCTCTGAATCCAGATGAGCCTGGACCGGCACACCAAGAAGCCCCTTGTTGACAAGGAGGATTAGGGCTCTAAAAATCTCCTCTGGGTCCAAAAAGTAATAAATACTAATAGAGCCATAGGGCAAAGCTAAACATCCTTAGCACAGGAAGATATGGGTCTGTTAGGGCGAGTCCAGAGGCCACGGAGATGATCTGAGAGCTGGAACACCTCTGCTGTGAGGACTGGCTGAGAGAGTTGGGGTTGTTCAGCCTGGAGAAGAGAAGGCTCCAGGGAGACCTTAGAGCAGCTTCCAGTTCTGAAAGAGGATCCAGGAGAGCTGGGGAGGGGCTCTTGATCAGGGAGTGCAGGGATATGGTGATGGGTAGTGGTTTTCAGCTGAAAGAGAATAGATGGAGATGAGATCTTAAGAAGAAATGTTTTCCTGTGAGGGTGGGGAGGCCCTGTCCCAGGTTGCCCAGAGCAGTGGTGGCTGCCTCATCCCTGGAGGGGTTCAAGGCCAGGTTGGATGGGGCCTGGAGCCCCTGATCCAGTGGGAGACATCCCTGCCCATGGCAGGGGTAGGACTGGATGGGCCTTGAGGTCTCTTCCCACCCAAATCATTCCATGATCCTCTAATTCCATGATTTTCAGTGAGACCTGTTGTGCTGTGGCAGGACAGAGGGATAGAGGATGGGAAGGGGTGAACTGTGGAGAAAATTAGGGCACATCACTCACAAGGGAGCAGAAGTTTGCAGCCGAGCCATCTCGGGAGCCCTGACAGAGGCTGTGACTATTTATACATTCCAACAAACAGCTCCTCTATGCAGGAGGGGGGGAGAAAGAAAATCATCCCTTTATAGAAAAGTATCCACCTGAGGATGACATTTATAGAGAGAAATGGCAAAGGGAATTTCAGGTGGTCCATGACAGCCGTTACTGAAAAGATCCATTACCACTGAGCTGCACATCTTTCCCCTATTTTTCTGCATTTCACCTGATCATCCGCGCTCTTCGAGTCCGACTCTTCCCTGGCAACGCTGGGAGCTGGCAGCCTCCACTACTTTTTACAGCACCCATTTGGGTGCTATAGGGGATCAAATCCCTTGAGGAGTTCTTAATGCTAATGTTCATTTTGCTTTAATTAATATTTTTAAGGACCTGCGATGTACAAGTCACGCTCAGAAAACATGCAGAATCACCTCCTGCTATTTTCTGTTCCCTTGCAGTAAATTTGCTATCGAGTTTTCTACACTATGTCTGTCTCCTCCTCCTGCCTCTGCATTTTTTTTTAGGCTGTTGGGTGACTCGGAAGGAGATAAAAGCAGATTTATCTGTTGAGAGTAGAAACACAAATAAAAAATGCCAGCTGGGCCACAGGGAGAGGTAAAGCATTGCTGACAGCTCCCTCCCCCCATCTCCCAGGAAGACATTAAACTTTAACAAGTAAATGAAACTAAGTTTTTGAAATGGAGTTAAAATTGCATAAGGAACATTTTCTTGCTCCGTGTTTGCTGTGATCCCTGCTGGGCTGAAAATCTGTTCGGGGTGTGGATGTCTCGGTGACCCTTGGGAGTGCATCAGCCCAGTGCACATCACCAGCTCCTGGTGCCCATCCTGGAGTGTGGATGAAACCCAGATTCAGCACTTAAGCTCTAGATAAGAGCCTGGACAGCTTTGATACAGTGCTGGCACCTCAGTTCAGTGGGATTCTTGGTTTGAGCAAGAGCATCCTTCGTTGGCTGCCTGCCCTTCAGGCAAAGGTGGTGCCAGCTGAAGTTTCTTTTGTAAAATTACACAGTTTCAGGTTTTTTTTTCAGTGCAGACGCTGACACCTCACCTGAGAAAATAAGCTCAGTGTGCTTTCACGACAGCAATGCTGAGAGAATTTCAGCTGTAACATGGGATCTGCCTTTTGCCTTTCCCTTCCTTCTAGCAGTTTTTCTCTCTCGAGCTCGGGGACACCAGTATTTCCCCAATGCATTTCTCTCCCTGAGACTGAAAATTTTCAGTCATAGAATCATGGAATCATGAAGTTTGGAAAAGACGTCTCAGCTCATCCAGCCCCTTGGCCCAACCCCCCTGTGCCTACTAACCTATGCCCCCAAGTGCCACTTCCACATGGTTTTTGAACCCCTCCAGGGTTGGAAACTCCACCACTACCTCGGGCATATTCCTAATATCCATATTACCTCCATATTACTCCATATTACCTCCTAATATCCAGTCTAAACCTCTCCTGGTGCCACTTGACATAATTTCCTCTCTTCCCATCACTTGATACTTGGTTGAAGATGCCAGCACCCAGCTCGGCACAACCTTCTTTCCGGGAGCTGCAGAAAGCGATGAGGTCTCTCCTCAGCCTCCTCTTCTCCCGGTTAAACAGCCCCAGAGCCCTCAGCTTCTCCCAGAACCCCTGGGCTCCAGCACCTTCCTCAGCTCCTTTCCCTTCTCTGGACACGCTCCAGCATTTGATGAAGCTCTGTGAAGCAGAGGCACACGTGAGTGGTAGGGGCAGGGGGGTCCCTGGCTTCTTGGATAGGTTGTAATGTCCATTGGGGTTGCTGAACCACTTGCCCCTGCATTTAATATCTCAGCCCTGTTAACACAACTCTGTCCCTACAGATCTTTTGGCAGGGATTATAAGGTAATAAACAGCTCAAATGCTTCTGCCAGGGTTTTAACAGCACTGACACATTTCTCTCTGTTCTGCCATAAACAGCCAAACTGGGAAAAATGTTTGGGCTGGCAGCTGCTGTTGGTGACATTGGTGACAAGGGCAATCAGCCCCTGTGCCTACACAAGGTGCCTCCTGCGCACAGGCAGTGTTGGGGATCTCCTGGACAGCAGCTCGCAGTCAGTTTTTTTTGTAAGGGTTTTGTGCCTTTTGAAGGTTTTTTGCAACAGTTTAATCCCGCCGACACACATGGGAAAGGGTTTCCTGGAGGAGGGAGGAGACATGGCGAACGTCAACAGACCTATCAAAGAGCTTATGCTGCTCAGCACAATGGGGAAAGAGTCTCAAGATCCCCCAGACGGTGCTTGCCATCTGCTCCACAGGCATTTCTTGGTTGGGCTGAAGGTTTTGTGCAAAAGCCTTTCTGGAAAGAGAGAGAACAAGTGAACGGGTGACATTTCTGCTCTGCAGCAGCCACCACCCAACCCACGCCTGTCGGCAGATGGAGTTTGGCCACCTGAACTGCTCAGAAAAAGCCACAAATGCTTTAATAAAAGATCAGGAGCAGTTATAAGGATTCATCCAACTGCATTGAGCTCTATATTGGGCTGGGATTTTTAAACATATACCTTTGAAATTAAAAAATGTGAGTCCCTGCATGGCTGCTGCTGCCTAAATATCCTTGTGAGTGTGCAGGGAAGGTTGGACACTCAGACACTTTTATTCCAACCGCCTTGCTATTTACCCTACTGACAGATTTTTACAGGTTACTTTTTTTGTCAGTAACCTGTGGTCCTGTTGATGTCCTCCTCCTCAGTCTTGATTTCCCACCCACGTGTTTCCCATCACTGTGTCAGAGCCAGGGAAGGTGCAGCTGCAGCTACTTTGATGCTCAAGTCCAGCAGCTCCAAGTCACCTCCTTTCTCTGCCATGTGAGCAACTTCTCCACACCTGAGCTCCCCAAGCGTGAGCCCTTTCTTCCAAATTTAAAAGTGGTTTGAAGCTTTAATTCTGTTGCTGGCTGTAAATAATGCTCTCCCCTGGCAAAGCGGTCCAGAGTGCGGCTCCTTACTCCCACGGGTGTTTTGCAATTGCTGCTCATCAGCAGCGATGTGGAAGAAAGAAGCTATGGTTTTAATTTTGCCAGATGGAGAGCAGAGAGCCGGGGGCTGCCTGGGGTTTTGAAAGGCCTGGGCATGGATTCGAGCATGTCCTGGGGATGCTGCATGTGGGAATTAGTGACCAAACCCTCCCCTCTGCACTGAGTCTGCAAATGTGGGGCCTGAGAGATGATCTGAGCTTGATCAATGAAAAATAACAAGTGATGGAGGATGGGTGTGGTGGCAAAGTGGACATGAAGTCACTATATCCGTGTGAACTGACTGTTGTGATGCTCCAGGGGGTTGGACACAGTTAAATCCTGCTCTGCACTAGAGGGGACAGCAGGATTTGCCCCCTGAGGACAAGGGGAAATGCAGAAAGCCAGTTGTCCTGCCTTGTTACATCTCCCTTGGGCAGGAAAGGGGCTCGGGGGTTCAGGGGTGCTTTTAGGACCTGAAATAAATGGGAAAATAAATGATCTATAAAATAAATACTCAGTCTGAAAGTGGTTTTTTTGCAATTCCAGAAAAAAAGTGGGGAAGAAGTGACACCTCAGCATTCTGCTTCTTGCAGGTTTGTGATTTTGGTCTCATTGGATCTAAAAGATTTTTAGGATCCCTTCTAACCCAAGCCGTTCTATGATTCTCAGTGGCATGAAAGTGCCTGGAGGCAGATGCTATGTGAGAGGGAGGGGGGTTGTGCCATTTCTGGTCCCTCAACAGGGGCTGTGTCACAACCACAGTGCTCGGGGTTGAAGAAAAGAGTGGATTCTGGAGGGGTGAAGGCTTGGTAACCTCTTGTTACGTCTCTGTGCTCCACAGGTGTAACGAGGCTGCTGGTTCTCAGACTCCGCTTTTCAGCTTGTTACCTTTATTAAATCACACATGTATCCATCTCCTTGGCTTAAATAGAATGTTAAAGAGCTGTTACATTTCACTCGATGAGTTGAAAATGCCAGTTTACTGAGATTCAAAGGGAGTTCTGATAGAGCTGGGTCACGAGGAGGAAATGAGCTGCTCTAGGAGATTTGCTGCTCTGCAAAGGATCCATGGGTCTGTGATGAATTGCGCCTGAGCTCCAAGCTGGTCCTTGCTTAGCCCACGCAGGACTCAGTCAGCAACAGGAGCACCTCTGGATACTGTGTCCCTTTTGCCACAGGAGTTTGGATTTTGGGTGAGGATGTCAGTAGATGGAGCTGTTTATTAATGTTTCCCAGTGATTTACAGCGCAGGTGGACGCTTCCCTGCTGCATGGAGTCTGCAGGCAGTCCTGGCCTTTCGGAAGGATTTGTGTCCTCCGTGTGTTGCACACACTACATGGGGCTGTTGGGAGCAGGGGGTGAAGGCTGCACCTCCCTGACAAACTTCCTAGACAAGCAGAATATGGTCCTTTACTGTGAAGGGTGGGCAGATGACCAAGAGCAGGACCTTCCCCACGGGGACACCAGAAATGGATGCAACAGTTGGGTGTCCCACAGAATCATAGAATGGTTTGAGTTGGAAGGGACCTTAAAGCCCATCCAGTTCCTCCCCCTGGCATGGGCAGGGACACCTCCCACTGCATCAGGTTGCTCCAAGTCCAGTCCAACCTGGCCTTGAACACCTCCAGGGATGGGGCAGCCACCACTGCTCTGGGCAACCTGGGCCAGGGCCTCCCCACCCTCACAGCAAAACTTTTATTTCTAAGATCTCATCTCAATCTCCCTCTTTTTCAGCTGAAAACCATTCTCCCTCCTCCTGTCTCTGCACTGCCTGATCAAGAGTCCCTTCCCAGCTTTCCTGGAGCTCCTTTCATTACTGGAAGTTGCTCTAAGGTCTACATGGAGCCTTCTCTTCTCTCTGCAGTTAGAACAACTCTTTGCCATTCTTCATAGCTGCTGAAAACTGTGGGTCCTCTTGTTGTGGCAGGAGGTGGTGGCTGTTGCAGCACAGCATGGTAAGGATGGAGTTAATCAAAGCAAAATTCTGCCTCTCTTGCCCCTCAGAGGACTGTGGCCACTGTAATGCTTGTTTTTAACCAAGGGACCAGCAGAGGTAAGAGGCTGCCCACCACCATCCTGCTAGATCACTTAGCAGGATGCCACCCCCAATCCAAACCCGTCTGAAGAGTGCTGCTCTACTTTCCATCAATATTCTGTGGCAAGATTTTCTGGAAATGGCGCATGTGTTATTTTCAGTCCTGCCCTTTATAACATTTTCTGCCAGATCCCACTTTTTCTAGTGCTCTAGTGCAGCTTTTGTGTCAAATCCTTGTGCGGAGTTCAATGGGATGGTGAGGTTTAAGTGGTTAAGACAGAAATCTGCTTGTCTTCAAGGGCACAGCATGAAGATGTGAAATGGATGATGCCATTCAGACCACGCACCTCACTCAGCAATGCATCCTGAAGGCAAGCACCTCCCTTAAATGGCAGCTCCCTTCAACGGACAAACAAAGATGTGGAACTTAGGTACGTGGTTTTGTAGGCATATTGGTATTGTTTTGATGGTTGGACTTGATCTTAGAGGTTCTTTCCAACCTTAACAGTTCTTTGATTCTAAGGGAAGCTAGTGGGAGTATCTGCTTCATCTGCGTTGGAGACCCCCATTCAAGGTCCTCCTCAGTAGTACAAACACAAGACATCCAAGATCGGACACATCCAATGGCAGCAGAGCCTCATTCCTCACATCCTCCAGGTCTGTGTTCTCTGTGCAGGCACCTGGGAAATTACTCCCAGCTGCCACAACACTAATTTTAATTTTAAAGAAATGAGCCATGAACTGTTGAAAATAATAATTTTCAATGTGAACACCTGAGAGGCTGCTGTGGATATGTGCCAATATATTAATTCTATCTTATATTCCAGCAGGCCAAAAATCTGTGTATTAGTAGCATAGAGAAGAAATACGTTGAGATATGAGTAAGGCAGCTGGGAAACAACAGAAGAAAATTTTAGTAGGGCTGGATGGAGGTACCCTCCTGTCATAGAATTATGGAATGGTTTGAGTTGGAAGGGACCCCAAAGCCCATCCAGTTCCACCCCTGCCATGGGCAGGGACACCTCCCACTGGATTGGGGTGCTCCAAGCCCCATCCAACCTGGCCTTGAACCCCTCCAGAAGTGTCCTCCTGCCTTCATTGAGGTCTTGTGGAGAGAACTCCTTTCTTCTTTGGAATAAAACAGAAAGTTGGGAAACTGGGAGAGGGGAACCTGAGATGATTAAAAAACCCCCAGATTAAGCAAAATCATTCCACTTTTGCATGATCAGATACACTGTTTGCAGTCAGCACAGCATTTAATTTCTGCCTCTTTTTAAGCCTCTAAATATTTTGCTTGGAATACTAACCAACTTTTCCCCTGGCCAAGGAAACTTTAAGAGTGGCTTGATTTTAAATATTAAAAAAAACCACCACGGAGCTTGTGGAGCCCAAGGATGCCCCCAAGACCGCTGGTGACGAGGGGTAGGGCTGCCAGAGGAGACCTTAGGGAGAAGCTGCCTTCAGAATCTGAGGAAATGTGCTTTGCTTTGTTATAAACAAACTCTGGAAAATAACACTAAAACTTGAATCCTGTGTCCAGTTGTGGGCCCCTCAGCACAAGAAGGATGTTGAGGCTCTAGAGCGAATCTAGAGAAAAGCAACGAGGCTGGTGAAGGGGCTGGAGAACAGGCCTGATGAGGAGCGGCTGAGAGAGCTGGGGGTGTTTAGCCTGGAGAAGGCTCTGGGGAGACATTAAAGCAGCTTCCAGCTCTGAAAGGGGCCCCAGGGAAGCTGGGGAGGGGACTTTTTATCAGGGAGTGCAGGGATAGGACAGGGGGGAACATTTTACAGTTGGAAGAGGGGAGATTTAGATGAGATTTTAGGAAGACCTTTTCTCCCTTCAGGGTGGTGTAAAGGCCCGATTTACTCTTTTGTCTGTCTTAAACGTTTCTATTGTCCGAGCCTCTCGTTTGTTGTCTCTGCAATGATTGGCAGGAGAGGAGCGAGTCCCTCCCCCCCTCACCGGCCCGAAGGAGCTTCTGTGCACACGGCCAGAGCGCCCCTGGGGCTGAGGGGGAGGGACCGGCCTTATAAAAGGGCTTAGAGGCAGAGACTCGCTTGGTTGGAAAAGTCCTCTGAGATCAGAGTCCAACTGCTAGGCCCTGAGCACCTCATCTGCCCGGCTTCTAAACCCCTCAAGGAACGAGGACTCCATCACCTCCCTGGGCAGCTTCTGCAAGGACCTGAGAACCCTTTGGGTGAAGAAACTTGTCCTGATGGCCGATCTGAACCTGCCCTGGTGCAGCTTGAGGCCCTTCCCTCTCATCCTGTTGCCTGGCACTTGGGAGAAGAGACCAGCACCCAGCCTCTCCACAACCTCCTTTCAGGTAGTTGTAAGCCAGTGCTGAGGTCTCCCCTCAGCCTCCTTTTCTCCTCGCTGCACTGCCCCAGGTCCCTCAGCTGCTCCTCATGATTCTTGTTCTCCAGCCTCTTCCCCAGATCTGTTCTGCACCCATTGCTCCAATGGGATCCTTGGAAGGAGCTGCTGGCAGAGAGAGCACCTGTTCCCAAGGCCATAACTCTTATCCTTTTTCTCTCTCTTTCCCCTTTTCTCTCTCTTTTATCTGTATTGTGTTTCCTTTACTGGTATTGCCCTGTGTTGGATCAAATCCCAGTTCCTTGGCTGTGTTCAGGGATCACAATGTGATCTGACCGGATCGAAATCTGTTTGCTGCAGCCTTATAAGTTCCCCTCTACAGTTCAGCTTTGCATACAAGTTTTTGATCTGTTTATTTTGGTAGAAGCCATAATAAATTTTTATCCACGTGGATAATCAAACCACCTTCTTTGATGCTGCAGGTCATGGATCTGGGTCATGGCATGTGGGGAGGCCATGGAACAGGTTGCCCAGAGAAGACGTGGCTGCCCCATCCCTGGAGATGTTGAAGGCCAGGCTGGATGGGACTTGGGGCAACCTGATCCAGTGGGAGGTGTCCCTGCCCATGCCAGGGGGTGGAACTGCATGGGCTCTGAGATCTTTTCCAGCTAAACCATTCTATGATCTGCTTGATGTTATAATCTAATATAATGCTATATGCTAAGCTGCGTGACCGAGTTGCTCTGTGGCATCCCAGGCAGAGGGCTCTCCACTGTGATGTGATGGTGGTAGGGGATCCTGTGTACCTGCTCTGCAGCTGGAAGGGATAATGGCACCTTAAGACTAAGGAGCTTTCCAAATTTGGAGGCACGTTTTGCTTATTTTGGGATTATCTTTTCCAGCCAGAGCATTGGAGAGCCCTTTGGAGCCACAGGGTTTGCTTCTGCTGGAAAAAAAATCATGATTGTGGCATGATTTTCTTGGAAACAGCAATTTTTGCCATTTTGCCTGCGTCCTGCAGGTGGCTGTGGCTACGAGCTGTGGGGCTGCGGTGCTGTGCAGGTGTGCGTGTGCATGCACCTCCAGGCATAGCTGGATGCAGAATTGCTATCTCTTTTCCATCACTTAGAATCATAGAGTCATAGAATGGTTTGGGTTGGAAGGGACCTCAAAGCCCGTCCAGTTCCACCCTCTGCCACTGGCAGGGTCACCTCCCACTGGATCAGGGGCTCCAAGCCCCATCCAACCTGGCCTTGAACCCTCTAGGTATGGGACAGCCACCACTGCTCTTGTCTCTGGGCAACCTGGGCCAGGGCCTCCCCACCCTCACAGGAAAACATTTCTTCCTAAGATCTCATCTCAGTCTCCCCTCTATCAGTTTAAAACCATTCCTCCTCATCTTGTCCCTGCATTCCCTGATCAAGAGCCTGTCCTCAGCTTTTCTGGAGCCCCTTTCAGGCCTGGAAGCTGCTCTAAGGTCTCCCTGGAGCCTTCTCTTTTCCAGGCCAACCCCAGCTCTCAGCCTGTCCACTTGAATATCCAAAGGCCCCGTGGAAAATGATGATGTGTTTTGCTGTTTAATATCAGTGCAAGTATCACTACAATGACCCTGTGGATGGGCTGGTTCCCCCAAAAGATGCTTCTGAGTACATAGGTGATGCACAGTGCATGTTGCGGGCTGAAGCCTTGGGGTATGCTAAATTATAATCCTGCATTCAGGAGGTTATGAGCAGGGATTAGCATTTCAGCAAACCAGGGAGTTATTTCTAACAGGAACCCTCCTACAATGGGCATGGGGTACCAGCATGGGGTCCAGTGCATGAGATGTTTTTCCCAGTTGTAGGACTCTTTCCCTCTGTGTTGCAGAGACTGTGAATGCTGGGCTGGTCTTTGCAAGGGGTTTTTTGGGTACTTTTCTGAGCTGAGAGAGTCCCTCTGCATCACCTTCCATCCTCCTGTCTTTGCCCAGTAGGTGTGGACCCCATACCCCAGCAGAAACAGAGCGGTGGAGTCAGCTTCTACCCCTCCCACAGGGATGGAGAAAGGGGCTGCCAGGATGTGTTTCCATGGAGCATCTGAACCGGAGATGAATATTCCCCTGAGTGCCAATAAAATGCTGGGGTTGCTGTAGCAACATTTTTGGAGGTAAGAAAAAAAAAAAGCCAAAAATCAAGGTGGAGAGGAAGTTTTTATCGGGGGGGAAGAGTGACCTGGGTGCCCAAGGTGGCCTGGAGGGCCCAGCGTGTGGGCTGCAGCAGTGTGGCATGGGGCTTTGGAAGAGCCTTGCCTGAGCTCACACATCCCTGTGTTGTTCAAAGAATCGTAGAATGGTTTGTGTTGGAAAGGACTTTAAAACCCACCCAGTTCCACCTCCTGCTTTGGACAGGGACACCTCCCACTGGATCAGGGGCTCCAAGCCCCATCCAACCTGGCCTTGAACCCCTCCAGGGATGGGGCAGCCACCTCTGCTCTGGGCAACCTGGGCCAGGACCTCCCCAGCTGCACAGGAAAACATTTCTCCTTAAGACCTAATCTCAGTCTCATTTCAGCTTAAAATCACTCCCCCTTGTCTGATCCCTGCATTCCCTTACAAAGATCTCCTTCCAGCTTTCCTGGAGCCCCTTTAAATACTGAAAGACTGCTGTAAGTTCTCCCCAGAGCCTTCTCTTTTCTAGGGAGACCTAGAAAAAGACTTTTCTATCCATTTCCCAGTAGCTGACTAGCAAGAGTGCAGTTTTTATCTGCATGCTACTGATTTGTTGCAAAGCTGGAGGTAAATTTGCTCTCTGACTCAGTGTTTCAGTCTGAATTAGCAAATTAGCCAGAGCCAGGGAGCATCCCTGGGCACTGCAACCCCAGTGGTTATTGTGGTATGTTACTAAAACATTCCCTGCTGCCACCCTGTTTAGGAGATCTCTAGTACACGGATGCAGGTTCTTCTGCATGGAGCTTTTGTTGGAATTTTGTAGGTGAAATAGTTTTCTTCCCTATTCTGTTTTTTTTAATCATAGAATTATAGTTTGGGTTGCAAGGATTCTTAAAGATCATCCAGTCCCACCCCCTGCCACGGGCAGGGTCACCTCCCACTGGATCAGGTTGCTCCAACCCCCATCCAACATGGCCTTGAACCCCTCCAGGGATGGGGCAGCCACAACTTTCCTGGGCAACCTGTTCCACTGCCTCCCCACTCTCCTAGTGAAAAAATTCCTCCTTATGTCTAGTTTAAATGTGCCCCTCTCCAGTTTATGCCCATTGCCCCTCGTCCTATCACCACAAGCCTTTGTAGATAGTCCCTCCCCAGCTTTCTTGTAGCCCCTTCAGGTGCTAGAATGTCGCTATACGGTCTCCCTGGAGCCTTCTCTTCTCCAGGATGAACAACCCCAACTCTGTCAGCCTGGCCTCAACATTTAACTTTTGTCATGAGGTTCTTACATTCAGTGCCTTTGAGAAACCTGATCTACTGGAGGCTGATGGGATCCTCCTGTCAGAGCAGGTGGAGAGCATCTTCAGTGAAAGGCTTTGCCAGGCTGGTGAAGAGGGCTTTATACTAAAGTTGACAGGGGAGGAGAACCTAAATCCATCCCAGTTTGATATCAGTGCTAGCAACAGATGTGCAGAGCCTGAAGGAGGAACATGGGTCAGCAGGAGAGCACCTGAAGAGCATCATGAAGTATTTTGCATGAGGCCCTAGCCCTGGTTGCCCAGAGAAGTGGTGGCTGCCCAAGGTGTTGACAGCCAGGCTGGATGGGGCTTGGAGCAACCTGTCCCTTCCCATGGCAGGGGGTGGAACTGGATGGACTTTCAGGTCCCTTCCAACCCAGAACATTCCATGATTCTATGATTCTTTAGCAATGTTGTGAACAAAATGCAGCAGTGGTTTGTGAGTGGTGCTGTTCATGAGAGTTTCCTTGCTTGATGGTGCTCAGCGACACTGATATGAACTGGAGTTTTTTTCCAAACTGGGCAATGACAAAAGGATCCCAGAAAATCCCTTTACTGCAGCTGGAGAATCTAAATTGATTGCTGTCATCTTCAGCTTGAAAGTCAAGTTTTATGAGGAATGATGCAGGGGTTTTTTTTCACTTCCAGTCCCAGGAGCCCAGTCCTAAATTCCGTGTTCACTTATCTGGTTTTTTTTTTCCGTAATTCCTCCTGAATGCTTCCCTCTTAGAGCATGTAATGGGAGTTAAGAAATAACGCATACTGGAGGGTTTTTTGCTCCCAGCTGAATCATGTTGCATAGCTAATGTGATCCCAAGCAGGGCTGGAGCCCGCTTTTCAGAGCTGGACAGGCTTTTTGGGAAGGTGTGAAACTCTCCTGTTACTTGATATGTGCTGTTTGGGGCTGTAGGTGGGTGACATGGGGATGGGTGAGGACCGCCTGGGCTGGGTGTCAACCGCATTGTGGCTAGAGGCGTCGTCCCCATCAAAGGGCTCCTCTCCAGCACCCTATGGAGCTCGAAGTTCCTCCTGCGCCCTTGGTGTTTACAGGCTGTTTTATTATTCCTCCTTGAATCCTGTGTGCAGTTGTGGGCCCCTCAGCACAAGAAGGATGTTGATGCTCTGGAGCAAGTGCAGAGAAGAGCGACAAGACTGGTGAAGGGGCTGGAGAAACAGGTCTTATGAGGAACAGCTGAGAGAGCTGGGGGTGTTTATCCTGGAGAAGAGGAGGCTGAGAGGAGACCTCATTGCTCTCTCCAACTACCTGAAGGGAGGTTGTGTAGAGGAGGGAGCTGGGCTCTTCTCCCGAGGGACAGGGGACAGGATGAGGGGGAATGGCCTCAAGCTCCGCCAGGGGAGATTTAGGCTAGAGATTAGGAGGAAGTTTTTTACGGAAAGGGTCATTGGGCATTGGAATATGCTGCCCAGGGAGGTGGTTGATTTGCCTTCCCTGGAGGTGTTTAAGTCACGAGTAGACGAGGTGCTGAGGGACATGGTTTAGTGTTTTGGTGGGAATGGTTGGACTCGGTGATCCGATGGGTCTCTTCCAACCCAGTGATTCTGTGATTCTGTGATGCTACTGGAAAGCACATGAAATACAGCTTCCACCTCTGCTCAGCGAGCTTTTCTTCTTCTCTAACTGTTCAGTAGCTAATAATAACATGCTATTGAAGTTGTTTTGCCTTCTTATTTTTTTCTTTGTGGAATAGCCTTACTCTTTGCCTGATATATACCTTAATAGCAGCTTGGATCAAGCAGAATGCTGCTAATTCCATGCTACGGGATTATTATGAACTCCTATGAATTAATGATGCCTATAAATATAGTCCCATTGAAATCCTTGACACTGTATATTAACCTGGTAGCTGAGCCATAAAATGCAACGTGTATTAAAAATCAGGAGTCTGCACTTTCGGTGCTTTCGAAATAGCCCGTCTTTGCGTGATGTATGTGGTGCAAAAGGGTTCTGAAAATCCTAGAAGACAGGATGAGCGTTTTTGTGATGAGGGCAAGGCATTTATACGGGAGGGCTATCGCTTGGCTCAGAGCTTTGGGTGGATATTAAAATACATAGGGCCCTTTTAATCAGAGTTCAGCTCTGTCTCTGGTTCCACCAGTGTTTTGCCCATAGGGAATATCCTAAAGAAAATAGGGGCACTGGCAGTGTTTGAGCCTGGCTGTGGAGTGGGTCTCTGTCTCTCTCTCTGGATAATCACATCTCTGGATATGGCTGTTATGTGCTGTGGAATAAATCTTTGCAAGAGATCCCTCTTCCTCCTCATGCTCCCTGCTCCATTTTGCTGCAAGAGTGAATAAAACCAAACTGTTCCAACATGGAATCATAGAATCAGATTGGTTTGAATTGGAAGGGATCTTAACGCCCGTCAGGTTCTAACCACTGCTATGGGCAGGGACACCTCCCACTGTATCAGGTTGCTCCAAGCCCCATCCAATCTGGCCCATATTGCCTGGTTTTTCAGTGTGCTGAGCTGCCTTAAATTTTAGCGTGGGTTGTCTTTTTTGCTGTTGTTTATTTATTTAATTCTCCGTTGGCTCAGCCATTCATTGCCCTCTTGTTTCATCCCGTAATAAGCCCCATTTCTGGACCTTACATTCCAGTTTAAACCCATGTTTATATGCTCTGCTCACTGTGCAAGCCTGTAAACCTGGCATTTATGTACCTGCCAGCTAATTAAGCATCCAAATAAGGGTTTTGTACACAGTGTTTAGGTAATTGCTTCTCAACGTCATTGAAGGGATCGGACACTTTCAGCATGTGATGTCACATAACCTGATGACTCAATGGCATGGGCTGGCTGCTAGCGAAATGCATCTGTGTCAGGATCTTAGGGTGCCACAAGGATGTACATTGCATTTGGCTTGAGCCAGGCATCCAGTTCTGAAGAAAAGATGGGGAGAAGTCTCGTGTACCATTGCAGGGTTGCTCTTGGTTCACTATGAAGCCATCACTGTGACCTCTTGGACTGCAGTGGCTTGGAGGAAACGTGATTTGGGAACATGAAATTCAGCCTCCCTCTCTCTCTCTCTGTAATGAAATCTACCAGCACATTGTGCTTGCTGGGCTGTGTTTCTGTCTGTGCAAGGAGACTGAAACACTTACTGTGTCCGTATGTGTGTATGACTGCACAGTGGTGTTGAAGAAGCAAGGGGAGCACCTCACCTACTCCCTAGGCTGCTTTGGTGCTCTCCTGGTGAAATCAGAGGGAGTGTCAATCTGCTTGTGGGCAGGGAGGTTCTGCAGAGGGATCTGGGCAGGCTGGATCGATGGGCTGTGACCAAGAGGATGAGGTTCAGCAAAGCCAAGCGACAGGTCCTGCACTTGGGACACAAAACCCCTGTGCAGCTCCAGGCTTGGGGAAGAGTGGTTGGAAAGTTACCTCGAGAAGAAGGACCTGGGGGTGTTGGTTGACAGCGGCCCAGGTGGCCAANTATGCAAAGAGTTCTCAGGTCTTGGCAGAGGCTGCACAGGGAGGTGGTAGAGTCCCCATCCCTGGAGGGGTTTAAAAGATGGGTGGATGAAGTGCTGAGGGATCTGGTTTAGTAGTGGACAGATAAAATTCAACTTGATGATCTCAAAGGTCTTTTCCAACCAAGCGATTCTATGATTCTTTGATAAATTAGGATGGTGCCATCCACTGTATTTGCATCCTTAATTACTGTGCCTTATGCTAATTATGTTTCTTCTTGCTGTCACTGTTTAGAGCTCCAGCCTGGGCGTGCTGGAATGAAATGTTGGTTATAAAGACAGATTAGATGCAACCAAAATATTGCCATGAGTATTCATCCCTTTCCATTTTAGAACAGTTTCTCGTTGGGTCCATTTGCACACCTTGCTTGGTTTGGTTTTGGGCAACTGTGTTTGTGGATGGGGTTGTCAGTTGAAACAGCCTTTTGCAGAATTCCTGTAGAAAGCAAATTTTTTCGGTTGTTTTCACAGCCAGGATAAAAATACCCAGAAATTGGCTTTGAGACCCAGCATAGGCAATGGTTGTGGGATGGGTGGGTGTGGAGTCTGTGCTGCTTACTGCACTGATTTCCATCCTGGAAACGTGCGTGGGTGGAAATGGTCTTGCAGTAGCAGTTGGCTGTTGACTGTGGTTACAGACACTTAGCCTTCGGCCTCCCTGTCCTGTGAACTGGATCTGTCAGTCCTGTAGCTCTGCTCTTTCATAACTACTGTGAACTGCTGGAGCTGCTGGAACAGGTCTGGAGAAGGACAATGGAGCTGGGGAAGGATCTGGAGCATGAGTCTTGTGGGGAGCGGCTGAGGGACTTGGAGCTGGTTATCCTGGAGAGTTAGCAGGCTAAGGGGAGACCTCAGTTGCAGGCAGTGATACATGAAAGGAGGTTATGTTGAGGTGGGTGCTGGTCTCTTCTCCCAAGTAACAAGTGATGTGATGAGAGGAAATGGCCTCAAGCTGCACCAGGATGGGGTTAGATGTGGATATCAGGAAAAATGTCTTCACTGACAGAGTGGTGAAGACCTGGCAGTGCCCAGGGCAGTGGTGGAGTCTCCACCTCTGGTGGAATCTCTATCCCTGTTGGGGTTCAAAAAGCGTGTGGCTCTGGCACATGGTTTAGCTGGCACGGCAGCGTTGGGGTGATGGTTGGACTGGATGATCTTAGAGGTCTTTTCCAACCTTAATGGTTCTGTGAGTCTGTTAAATCTGTGAGAAGGTAGGAGCAAGGGGTCAAAGATCTTGGTGTTGCTCACTCTGGAAAAGAAGGTGCTGGGTATAGATTTGCATGTCTTGTAAATGGAGCAATGCCTGCAATCCTGATTCAAGGGGCTGCAGGACACAGAGGTGTTGGTTTAATGAGGGAAATAAAAAAACACTGTCTTGGTTCATCCAGGTATGCTCACAACTTTAAATCTTCTGTCAGGGGCGATGGGTCTCTCACCTGTGCCTCCTGCTTTTTACCCTCTGGCTACTCTTACTCAAGGAAACAAAATCCTGCTGGAAAATTAAACGGAGCACAGTACAACAAATTCTGCAAATAATACCCAGCACACCCAAAGTGCCCCAAAACCTCAGTGTCCCCAGTCAAATGCTGGTTGTTCACCCAGATTTAAAGAGTCAAAGCAATAATGGTTTTGGCTCTGACCTATTTCTGGCTGTATCTGAGTGGCTGGTGGTGGCCCTGGCTGTCCCCATAATTTAGCTGCTGCAGACAGCGTTTGAGTGTGGGGCTTATTTTGATCCATTGCCTGGACAGGGTGATATCTTCTGGAGAACAGCAAAGGTCCCGAGATTAATTCCAGCTTGCTGTAAATAGAGCTGATAGCGGTTTGCAAGCTTCCTGCTGATCTGTCTGGGAAGAAATGGCCTTAAAAATACAGTTTGTGATGAATAAAGATATTTACACAGGTATAATATTTTGACCCTGGCTCTGTTCTGGGTTCTGGTCACCTGTAACTCACTGAGTGTGCTGCTGAGGTTGTGCTGCTGGGGTCTCACTGCTAAGCAGCTACTGAAGCCAAACCTGGGCATTTTCTAAAATCAAGTTTTATTATTAAATGGTTTCTTCTTTTAATGAGAATTAACCCCATTGTTCTTTCCTGCTGCTTTTATCATCTCATCTAGGAGAGACCCCATCCTTATCCTGGGGAATCCTACACTGGGTCTGTGGTGCTGACGAGAGCCGCTTGCTGTCTGCAGATGCACAGCTCCTCCTTCTGCTTTCCACCTGGATTTCTAATCTTAATGAAAATGGTAGGAGCCAAAGGGCAGGAGAAGAGGAGTCACTCAAGCTGAGACAGGTCCTGACAGGTGCAGGACATCCCCTGTGGTGGCTGTAGGTCCCAGGTTGGAGATGCAGCTGGCAGAGAGGTAAGGGTAGGGGTTCCTGTTTCGGGATGCAGATGGAGTGGGGTGTGGTGTGGGTGAGGGTAATTTGGGAGGCAAGTGGGACACGATGCTAGCAGCCAGCTCTGCACCAGGCTGGTCCTGGTCGGAGGATGCTGCTGGAGATGGAAGCAGTCACAGCTGGATGGCTGCAACACCCATTGCGCACAGGTGCTCAGTCTCTCTACACGCTCTCTACTTTTCACTTCTCATTTTCA